>JAGKRU010000028.1:0-79366 GCA_022884055.1 Russula griseocarnosa
CGTCGAAGGAGGCATCGAATCGAACCATCTCTAATCGAAGAGTTCCCCTCTTTTCCCTCTTTTCCTTTTCTCACCGTGTGCTCTCTTTCTCTCGACGACCGTCTGTGGAACAGCTATCTCGGGACGACGAATCCACTCTCGCACCACCTACCTTGGATACGCCTATTCCGAGTATTATCCTAGGTTTATGTTGGGCCAGAGTTCAGGTGCGTGTGGCCATGTTGTCGTGCCAGGCCCGTATTTTTCTTCTTGGCAGGGAGCGCCGGTCAGTATGTGGTCCATACTATCTTCAGTGTGGCAGATCGTGCCGGCTGTCTTTGCTCGGCTCCTTGTATTTCTCCATTCAGCTCCAACTATACGTTGTGTATTAATTTGTATAGGAATTGCGTTTGGAGGACTTCCTCCGTAGGTTTTGCCAGATTGCTTCATTGCCAGTGGTTTCGTCTTCATCACAGTAGGCCTTCACTTCGTCTCTGGTTCTTTGTAGATTTCGTATTGCTACTTCTCGCTCTCGTTGAAGCTTACGCTCCAGGATTCCTCTGTAGGCGATCTATTGTGTCATTGCGCTCAGCTTGGCGCCCTGTATGTCGAATTCCTCAGGGATTGTGAGGTCAATGTCGTCCGGTCGTGCCTTTTGGGCGCCGTCTTTTTGCGAGGGTGTTGCTCTCTTCGTTTCCCCTGTTTCCACTGGCCTTTTATCCATCTGAAGTGGGTGGTTGTAGTACGTCGTTTTAGTAGGTGGCCGCCTTTTCGAAGAGTGAGGCGTTTTTTATGCTAACCCAGCTGATGTTCTCCAAGTGAGTATGTGCTTTGTTAGACCGTTTATTACATAGGTGGAGTCCGTTTAATTTCTCATCGGTGCAACTTCTCATCGGACTTCGAACATGCTTAGTCATTCCCATGTGCGTAGTTGCAGCTACATTCGCGCTTCTGAAATCCCTATCAGTACAGTACTACTGTAGTAATTTCAGTTTCAGTGCTTCGACCGAGTACATTGGTGGCTAGAAAGTAATGAACAAATCTTGAAGACCGTCAGTGCAAGCAGGTGGGCAAAGTTGAAGAAGCGTCGGTGCTCATTAACGCATTGCCAATGTTGTCCGTCTCTTCACGTTGTCTCGACGCCGTCGAATCTCATCGAGATCTCATCAACGACTTCTCAACTGTATTCACTCTCTGTATTGATCGGTCATAACAAAGTGTCATGATATAGCCCCGCCCCAAATCTTCCCCGTCATCAGGTCTTCCCACCATACTCTAACTTGGTACCGGACCATAGCCGCCTCCCCTCGTTTCCCAGCCTCCCTGGCTCGTTGACTCCAATAGATCTGGATTTCGAAGGCTCGCTGATGGCAGACGATCTTTCACATCCCTACAATCCACGTAAGTCTCTTGTTGTGCACTGCATCATCTCCCAACGACTGCCGGCTGATTCGATGCGATGTACAGTAGGTCGATGACCTCCCCGATGACGACCTCCTAGCAATATTCGATTTCTCTGTGGTCAGATATCAAGATCTGGGTTTCTATCAGTTACGCGAGTTCGGTTTAATAAGGAGGATAGAGGAATAGAGACGTGCAATCGCTGCACACGTTTGCCGACGGTGGAGATGCCTTGTTTTCGGGTCACCACGTCGCCTGGATCTGCAACTTTATTGTAGAACCAGAACATTTACAAGGAAGCCCTGGATATCTGGCCAGCCTTGCCTCTTTCCATTAAGGGCAGCGTCGACTTACTGTCAGTGGACAATGTCATTGCTGTACTCGAGCACAGGGATCGCATACGTCATATCGACCTCGAATGCAATACATTTTCTCAAATTCCAAACCTTTGGGCAGCAATGCAGGTGCCATTCCCGGAGCTCGCAGCTCTACACCTGTCAATGGATACTTGTTGTACGTGCCGGTTTTTCCCGATTTATTCTTGGGTGATCTGCGCCACGTCTGCGATACTTCTACTTGCGTTCATTCCATTTCCGGATTGCCAAAATTACTTTTGTCTGCCACCCGGCTCGTCGAACTCTACCTTCTCGATATTCCTTATTCCATGTACATGTCACCCGAGGCGATGGTCACTCTCCAAGTTGACCAGCCTCGAAAACTTCAACTTCAACTTTCGCATACCCTCTATCTTTATCCCGACCTCAAAAGCCTACGTTCAACTCGCTCTGTCCTCCCCACTCTCACGAAACTTCGGTTCCAAGGGACGAGCGAATACTGGGAGGAATTCGTGGCCCGGATCGATGCCCCTCAACTCTACCGGTTGTCGACCACGTTCTCCGGTGACTTCGACACCACAGAACTCAATCAATTCATCAGTCACACGCCAACACTCGGGGCATGTGATGAGGCGCGCCTCATCTTTTGTTATACGAAGTTCTGGTCAAGCTTTGTCAATCTTACCCTGAGCGATCTGACCATACTATGGTCGAAGTAAAAGTATTATTTTGGAAGCGTTCATACCTGGCGAAAATCTGTACCTTGTCGTCGTCGCGTCTCCTTTTAACAATCGAGAACCTCTACATCGACTGCCATGCGATTCACCAGTCGCTAGGACGGTCTGGTTGGACATTTTACTGCCATTCACAGCTGTGAAGAATCTGTACCTATCCAAGCTAATTTTGCCACATATCGCGCGCGCTCTGCAAGAGCTCACTGGAGGAAGAACAGCAGAAGTGTTGCCCGCTCTTCAAATGTTCTGTTGGAGGGTTCCAGCCATCGGAACATGTCCAGGAACTTGAAGGCATTGTGCAGTTCATTTCTGCGCGACAGCTCACCAATCATCCTGTTGCCATTTCTGTCTGGGATAGGGATAGAGACTTGATGTAGGACAAGCTGTAGTTGTTCCTTTTGTCCCCACTCTCGTCCTCCTTCGAACCCCAGGGTAATCCAGCGCCTGAGGAGACGCTTGGGGCGAGTTTACCTCGGCATTTATGAGCGTATCAGTGTTTGTCGCCGTCTAACCGTCCGTTTCATCCTTGAGAATACTTGAAATAATGATGCACCTCTTCCTCCCACTTTATCCACATTGAGCCTGTAGCAAGTCGAGTTCGCTATCTGCTAGATAAGGAGTGTGTTCACCATCGAGGTGGAGAAGGTTACGTTTTTTTACGCCGCTGGTGCCAAAGACTGACAACTTGGCCATTGGTTAGGTGGATTTAGGGCATTGACCACAGTGTTGGCGTTTTCGATGGAAGCCGCGTCTCTGTGAATTAGCAATCTCCGCGGTCAGTAGTTTCACCCTGCTTCGCCCTTTCCGTCCTTCTTTGAAATCGAATCGTAAACTAGATGAGACACGGAGAATGCATGTGAGATCAGGAGTTGTCCGATTTTCGCAAAGTGAGTTGGTTGTCCGAACGCCATCTAGGTAGTAGAGGAGGTCACAGGGTGATTTAGGTTGATGGCCTTCTCGTTCAAGTGTAAGGTACAAACAAAATCACTACAACACGTCATGGCATGGCATGTCCAACATCTCCTGCAATCATCACTCGCATCGCCACGTTCAAATGAGGTGCCTTTTATACAAATGACGGAACGAACCACGGCGCACGAGTATCCACGTAAGAAATCCGTGCCATGATGGACTTCTACGACGGGAAAACTTGTCCTTCAATTACGCACAACGACTATAGTAACCGTGACGGTGCATTGGCTCACATGCCTGATGCTTGATGCAACTGATAAGCGCTAAGCTTCGGTGGATGTTAGACGGGCATCTGTGTCAAGACAAACATCTGCTGAAATCCGAGAGAATGTTATACTGCTGAGTACAGTGTCCCTAGAAACCTTCCTGTTGGCACCCAGCTTCGAGGTGGTCGAAGAATGTTCCCGAATGATGATGCCCCAAAGGCGAGCAGTTAGTCGAATGGAATGAGTGGCAACAATGGGCGAGACGAGTAAGAACGCGGTGGGAGTCGGTCAAAAGTGACACGGCGAGCAGGAGTGGATAAGGAGAGTCCACTTATGGTCGACTATGGGATTAAATGATGTCCAATAAGTTAACGACTAATGAATTTTAAATACAATAGTCTACTTATTGACAAATTGAATTGAGAAAGACATAAGTAGACAGTTTTAATTAAAAATCTACACCCTGTCGACTTATTGACACTATTGATCCCTTAGTTGACCATAAGTGGGCTCCGCTTATCCTCTCCTGCCCGTCGTGTGAGCGATTGATTCAAAATTCGACAGTCACGTGAGGAGGCTGAGGCACTTCAGGACTTTTTTGTTTCTACGTTTCTTTGAAATAAGCTTGAAACACGTCTCCTGGACAAACGAGAGAGGATGCAGCGGTAGCGCGGGCACTGAGAGAGAAGCGAGCAATCCCGAGTAAATGGAGCAGGCAGGGGTCCAGAGAGATACAGTACGTCCCGCGCGTACGAGATTTTTCCGAACCTCACCGGCTCACCGCTGGTGCCTCTCCTCACCGGGAAGACCGCGCCTCTCCCAGCCTTAACAAATCAGCGACATCAGCCCTTCACGCCCGCTATTTGCCTTGGATTCACCCCCTCACAACTTTGCCCTCACCTGCACGCTTCCCACTGACGACCGAGAGCTGTTTTTGAAGAAACTGACCTGCTCCTCAGCGCCCGACGAGGTCATGGTCACTGATGGCCTCGTTTACGGCTAAATATAATCGCTACCGTGGACACCACATAGGACAGACGCCCACGCCCGCATCTTTCGATACTAAGTTCAGGGGCTAGTCCGCCATCCCGACTACAAGAAAGAGGAGTGCCAGGAGCTGATCGCTACTTGCGTGGGTGGAAGGGAAGATCTTTCGAAAGGAACACGTGCGTCTGCTCTCTCTTCCCTTTCACGCTCATTCGCTCATGTTGCAAAAGTAAGCCAGAGCTCATCATGTCTGGCACCCATCTTTCTCTCTATAGCCACTGTACGATAAGTCGCCTCCAGCGTCTACACAATGTCAACATGAACCGCCCGATGTGGTTACCTGACGGATAATGCGGGTGTATGTACACATATTGTCTTAGGAAAGTCCGATAAACCAACTTTCCTCAACTTCCCTCTGAACTCATATATGCAGCGCACATCTGACCAGTGGCGGTCTATATTCCTGTGCAGTTATGATTCCAAGCATCATAAGGTTCTCCCTCCGCATCCTGGGTAATCGGATGGTTCAATTTATTGGGGCAGATTGCAGTGACTATTGCAAACCCATGAACTAATTCACGTTCTTTTCCCCCAACTTCGCCTGCGCCAACTTTTATCTCCACTGCAGCTTCCATCGGTACGAACTATAAACTGAACTCACACAGAACGATCTCTTATTGCCCAAGGGCTCGGCACGACCTCCCTCGCTGCAGCCTCAAGGCACTAGAGCGGCAAGTTCATCTTCTGAACAGGACCGAATTTTCATTGACGTACCGGTGCCGATTGTGTCAGATGGTTTCAACAGGGAATTGTTGGACATTCATCAAGAAAATCCACGATGATGTAAATGGGGACTTGAATCAGAAGTGAGACCGTCCCTATCACTGTAGTATCACACATTTTGTCAAAGGCTCGTTACTGGGTTTCAAAGGGGCCTTTACTATGTTCCGCAAAAATGCGAGTGTGACAGTGTGTTGCAACAAAGATTTGATTGAGCCCATAACTGCGAGATAATGGAAAGGACGAGCTAACGATGTTATTACAGTAAAAAATATGTACAGGTATTACATGAAGCAAATGACGAGAACTCGGAACGCGCACCGAGGATTGAAAAAGATCAGCAACAAACGTGGATCGGAACAACGGAACAAGAGAGCAATACGTGACCAAAGCATCACAGATTATGATAAGGTGCCCGCTGAACATCATCAGTCTGAATCACCAAATACTGTTGCAGGAAACCGCTCAAAGGCAGAGGCCCTTCTGGTAGTAGTACCCAAATGACCACTTGCCGAAGTAGCTGATCGGTGACGTAGGGCGATGCCGTGCACCAAAATGGTATGATTCGCGCCCTGGGTGCCCGTTGAGAGCAATGCACCCATAGGTATGGAATAAAAGGACTGTAAGTGTTAAGAACATATGGGACTAAAAACTTGCCTGCGGGTGGCCCGCGTGTGATGAGAGTGTTTGTGGACCACTGTCCCAATAGAGTGGCACCAACAGTAGAGACGGTGTCGAACGACAAATCTTTGATGACTTTGAACGAAGTGTTGACGGCGATAACCCAACGGTCTGTCTTCACGTGCACTCGACAAATATAAGGGACTTTGAGAAAATTTCTAGCTGAGGAGTGGTTAGAAGCGAAGAGTGAGGAGTGCACAAATGCGACAAACTGTTTACGAAATGTACTCATGATCCAGTCGAGATGATCCTCCATGTACTGAGGGAGATTGCCAGTCTTTTTCAGGTGCTCCTTTACGACAACGTTTCCAGGAATCAGAATGCATTCACCTCGTTTGACTTCTGAGAACTTAAATTGCATATGAGGACCTTTGGGCTGACGAGCGCGTTTCAGTAATGGGTAGGTTTACGGCAACAGGTTGACCAACATATTTACTTCCGATGAGGCTCCGAAACAGTTTGACTTCTTCAGCTAAGATTACAAAATCAGCAAGGTTCTCAGTATGAAACACGACAGGTAGCTAGTACATGATAATAAAAGACTGCATTTCGAACGGTCATCATCCCGACTCACCTCTACCTTACGGCACTACTTCCTAGTATCTTTCATGGCACCTACTGACAAGGATATGTACATCAAACGGTTTTTCGAAATTGGATAAAGGGTACCTTTATACCGCCTTGTGAAGTGCAAGTTGGAGACGTCGGGTTCATCGACGCACTTGACGGCTTCTTTCAGAAGCTGTATAACATTGCCAAGCCCCCTACGAACGATTATACCTGGCAGTCCTCTTCCCAATGTGTTTGAAAAAGTTTATGACACAGAGCAGTGGACGCTATCCATGTATGCTGAGTATCATGAGATAGTGCGTCATTCAATTATTTATTAGACAGTCAGTCACGTGTCACGGAGGCGAAATAAGCTTAGGACAGCGAGAGTGGATGAAGAAGTGGGGTCCAGAGATGCGGCAGATCTAGAGGATAGTGCGTCCCACGCATACCAGATTTTCCGAACAGCCTCTCTTTGCGCCAGGGAGCGAGTAGGGTCTGCGCCGATTAGTGAGCGTGAGGGATTGTAATGCAAGGTGTTGTGCTGCCCATATGAGGGCGTGCTGTGAGCTGTGCTAAGTGCCGGGGTGTGCAAAGCGTCGACGAAGTTTGTGGATCCAGCCGGAGAGGTGAGCTGCGAATCCCAGGCGGAAGGAGTTCAAACTACGCTTCGAGTGAGTCTCAGAGGCCCGTGTTGAGAGGAGTTTGGACTTATAATAGTGTTTACTGAGGAGGTGGCCCCCTTAGCATATTGTATGATTGGTGTGTGACACCGGTGGGTTGTGTGCGTGGATGATGTCGCGTAGGAAAGCAGTGTGGAGCGTGATGTGGGATGCCATGAGTGTTTGGAAGTGTAATATGAAACCCATGACATTGCAGTGCTGCATGGTGCACGATGAAGTATATGGCGCGTGACGGCGCAGTGTGTGGTGCATGAACATGTGTTCAAGGGTAGGAGTGGGGTTCCCAAAAGGACTCGTCATCGAAGTCCGGTCATTCCGCATCGCGGATTTTGTTGGATGCACGGCTGCTAAGGTTTGCTGCTGGTGCATTTTGTCGAGTTTTATTTTCGGGTGCTAGCAAGGAGGCAAGTGTAATTACAGAAGGAGAGCTGAGTATGTGCTACAACAAACCACTGCCGTGGACGATGGACGAGACGCCACCAAGACCTCACTCCAAACTCCGACCGGGCACTATGCGTCTGTGTTTGGACGCCCCAACTGGGGCCTCTCCTCACTGGAAGAATGAGCCTCTCCCAGCGTTAATGAACCAGCGTCCTCAGCCCTTCACGCCCGCATATTGCCTTGGATTCACCCCTCATAACTTTCCCCTCACATGTACACTTCCCACTGGGAGGAGCGGTGCATGCTAACCCCCGCACCTCCCTGGCATACCGCACTGCCTGTACCGAACCACCGAATGGGAAACTTCATCCCATACTCCGTATCCAACAAAAAGCTGGATGGACAAACCATTCCGCTCCAAAGAAAGGGACAGCTTCACAAAGCTAAGGTCTCTCGCTCCACTACATCCACTTTATTTAGTTCATTACAGGACACGCCTTCACGGGCGAATACACGGCACGATTCCTAGGAAAGAAGACCCAACCACTACCAGAAGAACTGGTGGCATGCCCCTGTGGAGAGCTACCCCAACCGTTGAACATGTCCTGCTGGACTGTCCAATCTACGAAGCGCCAGGCACAAGCACCTCAACGTGCGCGGTAGAGTTCGATCCCTGGACCAACTCTTCAACAATCCGCTGCTCTGCGTTGGAACCTTACGGTTCCTAGAGGAAACCCAGGCTTGCGCGAAACCGAGGAGTGTAGATTGGGACCCGGGATAATTGAGTTTCAGACACATACTGTAGACCACGATCGTAGCTCGGTTAATATCGGCTTCGAAAGTACAATTTCTGTCCACCCCATTCACCAACACCTACACACACATCACCCCAGCGGGCAAGCGTCACACCAACCAGTCATACATACAACGCAAACCAGCGTGACCGCCTCTTTGTCTGTAGTTACATGCGCGCGGAATACAAATTCGGAAAAAAAAAAAAAATGTACACTTCCCACTGATGACCGAGAGCTGTCTTTGAAGAAACCAACCTGCTCCTCAGCGTCCTACGAGATTATGGTCACTGATGACCGTATTCACGACATGGGCCACTTGTGTGAGTATAATTTCTACCGCGGACACACCATATAAGACAGACAACTCATGCCCCATCTTTTGCGGCTCAGTCATGGATACTGAGTTCCGGGTGGACCTATCTGCCGTCCCGACTGCAAGTGAAGAGGAGGTGCCTAAAGCCAATTGCTACTTGCGTGGGGAAGGAAGATCTCTCAGAAGGAACTTGTGTGCCTGTTCTCTTTTTCCCTTCTGCGCTCGTTCGCTCATGCTCTCTTTTGTGATGGTCACGTCATACCCCTTCTTCGCGCCCTCAAGTGGTTTGGTTCAAGTCCCTTATGCGTATCAGTAATGAGATTCCGGTAACAAGCGGGACACCATTATCACGTCTTGACACGATGCATGCCCGATGTAAAAAGTGAGCCAGCCTGAGGCTCATCATGTATGGCCCCCGTCTTTCTCCCTATAGCCACTATGCTATAAGTCGCCCCTGCGTCTACACAGTATGTGCCCCTATTGTCCACGAAAGTCTGGTAACCATCAACTTCCTCACTTCCCTCAACTATAGTATCCTCTGGACTCGGATATGCAGCGCACATCCAACTAGTAGTGGTCCATATCTCTGGGCAGGCAGCCCTCCCTTGCGTTGGCCGGCTTATCGGCCTGGCGGCTCACTACTGGGCTAGGGGCCTTCTCGCCTCGGCTCTCTCGGCTAGCTTGGCCCGGGCGCAGCACGGGCCACACTAAGGGGCCACTTACTTTGCTTGTACCACACTGGAACTGTGCAAGTATTACATAAGGCAAATAACGAGGAATGCCACAAATGTGGCATGAAAACAAGAGAGCAATACATGACAAAGCACTGCCGATGATGAGCACTGCGAACATAAGGCGAAGTAGAGCGGTAGGGAAACATTGTGAAAAATGAAGGAAATTGATCATTACTCTTCATCAAGTTGTCCTTAGAATCAGTCTGAATCACTTCCCTCAATATCGGCTGATTCAGAGGCCCCCAGCGCTGCTGCTGGCAGGCTTCGAGTGTCCTCTAGTTCCTCAACTACCCACCAATCTTGTTTGGGCTTGCCGAAGTTAGATGATCGCTGACGTAGGCGGATGCCGTGCACAAAAATGGTTTGATTCGCGCCCTCGATGCCCGTTGGTGCGATGCACTAGGAACTGGTATGCAATAAAAAGACTTTAAGTGTCAAAAACATACTTCGTGTGCGACTAATAACTTGCTTTGAGTGGTCCGCTGCGTGAGAAGCCGGAGCTGTGGACCACTGTCCCCATGATGTGGCACCAGCATCAGAGGCGATTTTGAACGACAAATTTTGACGACTTCGGTCGAAGTGTTGACGGCGATAGCCCAATGATCTGTCTTCACGGTGCGCTCGACAAGTATAAGAGACTGTGGAGTGAATACATGGCTGAGGGGTGGTTAGAAGCAAAGAGTGAGGGGCACGCAAATGTGACAAACAAACCCTTCATCGTCACCGAATGTACTTCTGATCCAGTCGAGATGATCGTGCATATACTTAGGGAGATCGCTAATCCCTTCCAGGTGCTCCATTGCGACAATGCTTCCAGGAATCAGGATGCATTCACCACGTTTGACTTCTGAGAATTCAAATTGCATTTCACTACTTTTGCTGACGAGGGATGTTTCAGTAATGGGTCGATGTACGGCAATCAATTGACCAACATGTTTGCTTGTGATGAGGCTCCGAAACCCTTTGGTTTCTTCATCTAAGATGGTTACAAAATCAGCAAGGTTCTCAGCAGTACGAAAACACGACAGGAGGCATACATGCAGGGCATCCCACTGCTCTGTGTGACTGGTTGTTTCAAGCTTGATGGAGGAGGACAGCCAGGCTTGTCATTCGTAGGGGGGTGGCAATGTTTATACAGCTTCTGAAAGAAGCCGTCCGTGAGTCGACGTAACCAACGTCCCCTACTTGCACTTCACTAGGCCCGTATAAAGGTGCCCTCTTTTCAATTCCGAAAACCGTTTGGTGTATATATCCTTGCCAGTAGGTGCCATGGTAAGTAGTGTCGTGGGTCGTGGGGTAGTGTGAGTCGGGAGGATGACGGGATGACGGTTCGAAAAAGCAATTTTATAGTAGAGGGGTCACTCGAGCCCCTAACTAACAGGGGAAACGTCGGCCATAACCATATACCTATGTTTCCTCGTTGGCTCGTAGAAGTAAGTAAGTAGAAACATACTAACAGTTGTAACAAATATTGGAGGTGTGGGGGCAGGCAGAGATGAGTCCTATAAACTTTCCTGGTGGCACCCAGCTTCGAGGTGGTCGAAGAATGTTCCCGAATGACGATACCCAAATGCGAGCAGTTAGTCGAATGGCATGAGTGTGGCAACAATGAGACGAGTCTGAACGCGATGGGAGTGGAGTCTGTTGAAATTATTCGACAGTCACGTGTGGTCCGGTGTGGAGTATCAGGAGGTCGCATAGCCTTTATGCTTACCTGAGCTATATTACGTAGCGTAGTTGGCCAAGCTTCAAAAACATCTCTTCCCCTGGACAAACGAGAGAGGATGCAGCGGTAGCCCAGGCACTGAGAGAGAAGTGGGAGCAAATGGAGCAGGCAAGAGTCCAGAGATGGCAGAGGGATACGTCCCACGCATACGAGATTTTTCCCAACTCACCTCACCGCTGGTCCGGGACCTTAACAAACCAGCGACCTCAGCCCTTCCCGCCGCTATTTGCCTTGGATTCACCCCTTCACAACTTTGCCCTCACCTGCAAGCTTCCCACTGACGACCGAGAGCTGTTTTTGAAGAAACTGACCTGCTCCTCAGCGCCCTACGAGGTCATGGTCACTGATGGCCTCGTTTACGGCTAAGTATAATCTCTACCGTGGACACCACATAGACAGACGGCCCACGCCCGCATCTTTCGCAGCTCAGTCACGGATACTAAGTTCAGGGGCTAGTCCGCCATGACTACAAGTGAAGAGGAGGTGCCCGGAGCTGATCGCTACTTGCGTGGGTGGAAGGGAAGATCTCTCGAAAGGAACACGTGCGTCTGCTCTCTCTTCCCTTTCACGCTCATTCGCTCATGTTCTCTTTTGTGACTGTCACGTCCTACCCCTCCTTCGCGCCCTCAAGTGGTTCGGTTCCCTTATGCGTATTTGTTGCAAAAGTAAGCCAGAGCTCATCATGTCTGGCACCCGTCTTTCTCCCTATAGCCACTATACGATAAGTCGCCTCCGGCGTCTACACAATATCAACATGAACCGCCGGATGTGGTTACCTGACGGATAATGCAGGTGTATGTGCACATATTGTCTTAGGAAAGTCCGATAAACCATCAAACTTCCCTCAACTTCCCTCTGGACTCATATATGCAGCGCACATCTGACTAGTGGCGGTCTATATTTCTGTGCAGTTATGATTCCAAGCATCATAAGGTACTCCTCCGCATCCTGGGTAATCGGGTGGTTCAATTTATTGGGCAGATTGCAGTGACGATTGCAAACCTACGAACTAATTCACGTTCTTTTCCCCAACTTCGCTTGCGCCAACTTATCTCCACTGCAGCTACCATCGGTACCAACTATAAACCGAACTCGCACAAGACGATCGGGATCTATGCTGTGGTTCTTATCGCCCAAGGTACGACGCAATCCTTATTAAACCCTCGAGACCACGATTAACACTTGGAGTGTGCATCTTGGCACGCGCTCGGCACGACCTGCCTTGCCATTGCTATCCTCGCTGCAGCCCCGAAGCACCTGAGCGGCAAGTATGTCTTCCGGACTTCCATCGACAGTGTAAGTGTTGGTGTTGATGGTCTCAGATGGTTTTAATGGGCGAATTGTTGGGACATTCGTTAAGAGCACCCCACGATGAGGTAGATGAACCCTCGAATGGGAATTATGGCCGCCATCTCTACTATCAGGCATTTTGTCAAATTCTCATCACTGGGCTTTTGGGTGCCCTTGCTATGTTCTGCAAAAATGTGAGAGAGTGTCTTGACAAAGTTTTGACTGAGTGCATAACTACGAGATGATGGAAACGACGAGGTAGTGATGTTGTTCCGGTAATCGTAGCATACGTGTTATTCACATGAAGCAAATAACGAGGACTCGGAATGCACACCGAGGTTTAAAAAGGTTAGCAATTAGCAATAAATATGGATCCGAACAGAGAGCAATACATGACCAAAGCATCACCGGCGTCACTAATTGTGAGCACGCAGGCGCGCGAGCATGAGGCGAAAGTAGAGCGGTAGGGAAACTTTGTGAAAAATGAAGGAACTCATCAATATTATAAAGTGCCCGCTGAATAACATTAATCTACATCAGAGATACTATCGTTAGAATCATTATCGGTTAATCCAGAGGCTGCTGGTAGGCTTTGGGCGTCCTTTGATTCCTCAAACACCCACCCATCTCGTTCAATACTGTTAACAGTTGCACGAAACCGCTCAAAGGCAGTACGCGGCCGTCTGGAAGGCATAAATGACGGCCTGCCGAAGTATCTGACGACGGACGTAGGGCGATGCGGCGCACAAAAATGGTTTGATTCGCGCCCTCGATGCCCGTTGGGTGCGATGCACCAGTAACTGGTATGCAATAAATAGACTGTAAGTGTCAAAAACATACTTTTCGTGTGCAACTAAAACTTGCCTGTGAGCGGTCCGCGGCGTGAGATGACGGAGCTTGTGGACCATTTTCCCCATAGAGTGGCACCAGCAGTGCCGATGTTGAACGACAAATCTTTGACGATTTCAGACGAGGTGTTGACGGCGATGGCCCAACGATCTGTCTTCACGGTGCGCACGGCAAGTATAAGGGACTTTGGAGAGAATAGATAGCTGAGGAATGATTAAAAGCGAAGAGAAGAGCGCATAAATGTGGCGAACAAACCCCTTATCGCGAACGAATGTAGTCCCGATCCAGTCGAGATGATCGTGCATGTATTTAGGGAGATTGCCAATCTCTTCCAGGTGCTCCATTACAACAATGCTTCCAGGAATCAGGATGCATTCGCCATGTTTGACTTCTGAGAATACAAATTGCATCTGACTTGGACTTTTGGGGCTGACGAGCACGTTTCAGTAATGGGTCATGTACGGCGACAGGTTGCAGTGACCAACATGTTTACTTGCAATGAGGCTCC
Source organism: Russula griseocarnosa (assembly GCA_022884055.1). Classification (NCBI taxonomy): domain Eukaryota; kingdom Fungi; phylum Basidiomycota; class Agaricomycetes; order Russulales; family Russulaceae; genus Russula; species Russula griseocarnosa. The sequence continues at coordinate 13,903 of JAGKRU010000028.1, forward strand.
GAAACCCTTTGATTTCTTCAGCTAAGATGATTACAAAATCAGGCAGTTCTCAGTATGAAACACGACAGGTAGCATACATGAATTGCATCCCACTGCTCTGCGTAACTGGTGGTTTTAAGCTTAATGGGAGGAGGACAGCCAAGGTTGTGATTCCTGGGGGGTCGGCAATGTTATACAGCTTCTGAAAGAAGCCATCCTGTGCATCGATGAAGCCAACGTCTCCGACTTGTACTTCACAAGGCCTGTATAAAGGTGCCCCTCTATCCAATTCCGAAAACCGTCGGATGTACACATCCTTGTCAGTAGGTGCCATGAAAGATACCAGTAAGAGTAGTGTCGTGGGTAGGGTATTGGATAATGACCGCTCGAAAAGCAGTCTTTATCAGGAGATCATCCATCGATTCATCCCCGGCGCTCTGTGCCACTGATTTAGAAGGATTTCCGGCTAGTGAGGCCTCGAGGACGTTCGTAGATGACGATTTGAGTCACGCGTCACGGAGACGCGTCGTGAACTGATAGTACAGTTGACTATCTCATAATAACACATACGGTTTGAGCAGGCCTGCCAATGCGTTATGAGATTTATTCGTTCCCAGAATTGTCACGATTTTGTGACCATTGTGACACCCACCCGAAGGCGTGACAGGTAAACTCGAAGGAGTCAAAGTCTTTGTAAATTTATGAGATGTAGATACAGAACTCTTCAAGTGTGCACGCTTCTCCAACAACATTGGCCCCGTGAAAATTTCACCCTTTGAGTCAGCCAAGTGGCACACCCACAAAATCAGTGCGCATTCCACATCTGGGCACATCACAACATGGGCTCGCTTAGAGGAAAGTGCAGTGGGATTCGCATCCTTACGTGCTCCCAATTCTGCATGTCGAGCAATTGCCCGAGAGAGCGCACCTTGTGTGAAAGCCAGTGAACCATCCTTCTTGCTCCTAAAGTGAGTGACGACAGCTTTCTGGCTCATTGTCCTTTGTCCCAAAACTCCAAAACAGTGAGCCAGTCAGCAAGCATCAGATTCTCCCATCGGTCTGGTTTGATAACCTTTCCCAAGGTTCTTGGTGCACTTTTCTTTGACCATGCATCCTTGGGTTGGTGGTCCTAAGGTTTGGGCTTCTCCAAGGCTTACGAGTGCGCTCGCCATTGGTGTTGTCCTTGGGCATTGTGAATGTTCAAGATAAAGTATGGGGGAGATAAGAGATAAGGGAAAGAATGAGAGAACGAGTAAGCAAGCAAGTAAAGCTGACTGAGTCATCACAGACAGCGGTTTTGCAGACGCAAGTGTCGAATGAAGGGACAGAGATGAGGTGTGCACAAGAGAGAGTGAGGAAACACACTTGATTGAAGATGAGATGATGATCCTCCTCGACGAGCAAGGGAGGCTCTTAAATACATGCTAGTCCTACTGAGTGCCTGACGCTAAGGAGGGGAAAGCAGTCGGTGAGACAGTTGTGGAAAGGGTGGCTGTGAAGGTGGGAAGGTCCAACAATCCATGTAGCACCATTATAATGTTGTACATATAATCCACATCGCGACGTAATAACGTCCGCCCTTGTTTCCAAGCATATCACAGAGCACCTAGAGTTATAACTCAACACTACATTATAATGTACAGTTAACCCAGGCCTTGGCACCATGTGGCATTATAACGTCCAACTGTGGTCTTTTTCTCATCTGTGTTATAATGTCATGATATCCAACACAGCCTCTGCTGCTGATATGGCAGGGAGCACGGACTGTGGGAATACTATTTCCAAATCTATCAGGACTTGATGTGCGAATAGGAGGGGGTGTAAAGCATCGCTGATGATTGTGCAGGCCTCCGCGGGATACACAAACTGCAAGGGGTGTTCTTCTAAATAGGATACACGTGGATCTCGCACCACTAAGGGTGTGCGCTCGTACAGCAGTGTCGGGAATAGGAACAAGTGGCTGCACTGAGCCAGAGAGATTGCGGACGCTCGGTATCGCGCATGCTTGCGCGCACTTTGATACTTCTCCAGTATGGCCACATAAAGCTACTACATGCTTCTTCTGATTTTCATATGCTGCAAACACATGCAGCACTCTCTGGAATTCGGAGAGCTCCACTAGGCTCTGGAGCTGACAAAGCACTGAAAAGACACCGGAAAAGTGGGCCGGGAGGCGCGGGAAAGTACAGAAATGGGAAGGAAACCATGGCTATGACGGACACAGGTGCTCCAATGGGCGCTCCGATTTCACTGATCCGATCCGCTCCACTCCGGCCTGCCAATCATAAATCGAATAAAACGGCCTCCTCTTGTTATGAAAATAACTGAGTGAGACAGCATTTTGAGGATGGCAGAGGTCACGGATTGGATTCTGGCCAGTCTGCCCATCTGATACATACAGTATGCTATTTTCCTGGAAATACCAAGTAGGTATCATTGTGATTTGAAAACTGTCATTGCACGGCTTTTGCAAGAACGTTGCGACCAGCCTGAGCTACTTGGTATGTTACATATGTAGCTAGACCACACTCTTTCATGTCTTGCCCTTCTCAGTCAACGTTTCTCCCTCTAACTTGCAGTCACGGACATGCGATAACAATCGCCGCCATGCTCTGGATTGCCTTTATATTCAATATATTGTGGCCAGCAAAGCATCAGCATAATTACACAGTACAAAACCGGAAGACACAATACAAGTACCAAGAACACATGCACCTTGCACCTGCAGCACAAATGCGCATGCACCAGCGGATTCAAAACAAGATCGTGGCTATATTATTTAGCTCTGAGTATGTTTCCTAGACCTGCAGACAAGTGCAAGACACCGGCAAGGCCATCGTAGTTAGAGAGGAAGCCGATCATCCTACATTCCCACACCTTCCCGCACCTCCGGTCCATTTCTCCGCCACCTCCAGTGCTTTGTCAGCTCCCTTCAGAACCTAGTGTAGCAATCCTTCGCATTCCAGAGAGTTCCGCACACATTTGCAGGCTAAGCAAATTCAAATTAATGTGTAACAGGCTAGTGCGGCCCCAATTGCAAAGTAGAAAAGTGCGCACAAACATGCGCGATACCGAGCACCTACAATCTTTCTAACTCATTGCACCTGTTCCCAACTACTGCAGCACTTACGTGCACCCTTAGTGGCGCAAGTTCCATGTTTATCCTATCTATGTGGACACCCCTTCTGGTTTGCACATCTTGCAGAGGACTGCACAGCTATCAGCAATGCTTCACACCCCTCCCACTCACACACCACATCCTGGGAGAGTTGGGAACGTGTTCCCACAGTCTGTAAAGCACAGTTATAACATGCATTATAATGTTTTGTGGTGGGTCATGTCCTTGCTATTGTAGTGGCACATTATTACGTGTTTTTCTGTGTTAAACAGGCTACATTACAAAGGCGCTACATGGACACCTCGAAGGTCTTTGATTTGTTCACAGCTATCTTGCACCAGAGGTTGAGGCGTTGAGAAGTCAGGCGATGAAATGAATGGGGAATGTTGACATGCATTGATGTGTTGCCGTGATGGACAAATGAGGAAATACTGTACGGTTATATTGCCCGTGGTACTGCATATTGCTGGTCCTCAGCCTATGCATTATGCATTATGTGTTATCTAGGCATTTTATACCCAAGTCCGAGCAAAAATCAATGCATTATGACATATATGCAGTATTACTATTACCTAATGCGTTATGAGAAACGTGAAACGTAATATATTTGGCCAACTATGCTACCATCAGTAAAACGTCATTTGTCTTAACCCATCTTAATCCGTCTTAAAATGAAAATTAAGTAAAATTAAGTAAAATCTGATTAAGACAGTCGTTGCTTAATTCAGTAGAGTCGATTCCTGAAACCCACTTAATGCACTTATATTAAGTATATTAATCCACTAAGCCACTTTCAGAGAACTTAATTTTCATGAAGATGGTATATTTTGATATCCACATTAGGTAAACGAATAAGGCAAATAAGCATCTAAGCCGCTCTCAGAGAGTTAAGATTTTGTAAAACTGATGTATTTCATAAGCAAATAAGATGACTAAGCACCTAAGGACACGATTGATGCAAACGATATCAAATTACTGTAGAGAAACGACGCTCAGGCTTGCAAGGCTAGCACGGTTTGAATTAGTAAAACCGAGTTGAATCGGCAGGTCAAAAGGGTAAAGGCCATAGAACGTAAAAAATGTCCAATTCAAGTCAAAGTGAGTCATCAATGTCCATGATGTGTAGTATGAACACAGAGAACATCGACGCACTATAACAATAAAATGAAGTAAGCACATGTTGATCAAAAATAACTGAACTTACACCCATCATTAATCTTCATCATCAGAAAGATCAAGAATGCGGCGGCGTGAACCTTCAGGCTCATCGTTGTCCATTGAGAAAGCGCTAGCAGTTGTCAGCGATGACTGAGGACGGTTGATCTTGTAGTATTCATGTGCTTGTGTCCGAATCTTCTGCCGTGACTTCTCACGAAGGTCTTCTCGGATCATAGCAAGGTACTCCATCGTCTTGAGGCCCCAGTTTGCAAAGGAGAAAGCAGTGTCTTTGAATGACTCCTTACCACTTGCCTTGTTGATGGCCTTAGTGAACACGAGAGGCTTGCCGGATTTCTTTGACACCTGAATCATGTCAATTGTGATCGCCCCAATTTTACATAACGTGAGAGCGCGGGCCATCTGTTTATAACGAGCAAAGGTTAGAATTGGCTAACCCGCTACCACCACAAATGAAAAACGTACAGCAGCGGCAGAAAGTGCGAGACCACCACAGGGGTATGTTTTCGGCTTCGCTGGGTCCCCAAGTGCTGGAACTTTAACAGTTCCATGAATCGCAGAAAAATGTGCTGCAAAAGTTCTGACTATCAGCGGACTACGGAATGGGCCCGCATACCCCTGTAAAGACACGTTAGTGTACTGCACATATAAAAACAAGAGAACCACCTTTGGATCATCAGAGTTCGTGTTTGAATATATAAAAAAATCATCCTGAAGGGCCACACTGCAAAACGCCTGAATGTCTTCATCGGTCTTGAGCCCAGGATCAGAATTTATTACATCAGCGAGGATGGATACAGCAGACGAAGCAATCACGCTGTGGTATGTATCGCACAAACGTTGGGTTGTCTATTTCCGAGTCAATGTGGGTCATGAAAATAACAGTGAGGTGCTTACAATAGCTATGACGGCGTCATTCATGTTACCGACCTTGGGGCATTTTTATAAACAACACTCCATATACAGAGCATGGCATTTTCGGCATCCTGATTGGCGATATTCCACGGGTTTGAGGAGAACGCAGTATACCAAAATACCGTAGGAATGAACTTCTTCCGAAAACGACCGTTCTCCATACAACTCTCCGGGAGGTCTTCATTCTGATACTTTTTGGGCCTTTGGATTTCATTGGGCTTCAATCCTTCCTGTTGTTTTAAGCCGCGTTCAACTTTAACAATGCCCTGCCACAATTATAGCGATCAGTGGAGACAGTGTAGATAAAGCAAAGGGCGCACATCGTTAGTGATACGTTTCTTTCCTTTAAAGGGGCTCAGCCTTGCAAATTTGCCTTCAGGACCGTCCAGCTCAAATTCGTCAGCAAGGCCCCCACAAGTGTCGTCATCGTGTTCAAACTCTTCAGTTTCTTCATCTTCAAGGGCAGCAATGACAGTTTTGTTAAGGGTAGGATTCGTTGTCGTCGACTTGAACAGAGTTGTGGACTCGCTCCGAACACTGCCAGTGGAAGGACCAGTGCTACCAGTTTTTGAGGTGTTGACACGAGCTGCGGGTTGAATTTCAACTGCGTTCCTCCAGTTATCGATGACACCAGCAGCCTTCTTTTTTGTACCTTCAGGCTGGGTCCTGCGGAAATAGTAAAAGAGGGTTGTTTCATCCAATGTTAACATGGTAACTGATAGAATGGGGCCACTTACTTATTGAGGACTGCGTCATTGTCATGAGGGCCGGCTAAGTCCGCACTCGCATACGTGCGATAAAGCTTCCTTGCATTACTAACAACAGCATTTTGAACTTTGACCGCATCCCTGAATGATGGCTTGTCAGTACGGGCTTTCTTCTTAACCGGTGTCTCCTCTTCAACAGATAGCGCATCTTCAGCATTGCTGTCCGAACAACTAGGCTGATAGTTATCCACTGGCACAGAATTGGAAGCTGAGCGGGGCCCATCTGAGCTTTCAACCATGAGAACGGGATCGCAAGTGGTACTGCGAGTTTGGCTACGTGTGTTAGGGAGAGCTTGACGGGGAGTCTTGTCATTTTCGTCCTCGTTAATTTGTCTCTCGATGGCAGCAACACGTTCAACTGCCTTCTTCGCTTTGAGGATCGTTGCCTCCTTCGCGGCATCTTCCTTCTCCCTTGCGGCCTTCATTTCCTCCTTGGTACGTCGTTTTCGCTTTGGAACTTCATTGTTACCAGGATGCGTTACTGCATTTTTTGGTCGTGTTGCCATACGGTGGGACACGTCCTTATCAGCCATGTTTCGGTAGGGGTGGATGTGGTGGGTATATGAGAAGGTAAGTGGGTAGTGAAGGTCGTCAGCGGGATTCAAGTTGATGTGTGACGTGTCAACCAGTGGTGAATTGAACATGAAACATGTTGGACTTAGCAGAATTTCCAACCACGGACTCGGCAGCGGCATGAATACATTTACGAACTCAATTCAGTACCTCCTAGCATGCCTGCTGAAGAGGATGTACATGCTGGATCGCTAGGATCCCACTTCCTGAATCTACAGCAAGCCTTTCTGTCGTATCTTCCGAGTTGCTAGTCAAAGATCCGTCTGGACTGTCCCACTTTTCTTGCAAGGACCTTCTCCCCATTCGTTCACCGGAGATGACATCGCTACTGTTGTCAGCTACCAAGTTGACCCCAAGCACCCTTACGTTGATTCATCCTGCAAGTCCCCGAGCGCCTCCTAGTCCTTCTATCTGAAGGTCTCTGCGCCGGGCAAGAAGGAATGTTGTGACTTCCGTCAGTTATTCCTCGTCGTCTTTCTGTATTCACATGGCGATGAGTTTAGTACTCTAGAGAGCTACTCTAGGTCAATTCACACGCGGTCCACCAATGGCACACTACTCCCAAGCTCATCTTCCGAGCGCTCTCCCAGATCTGAAGGGGAACTGAGTACTACGGAGTCACCAACCACTTCAACCCCATTTAAGACAGCACGTTCTCCCTCTGCATGTTCTTCCTCAATCATGTCCTTCACATCTCTGCCAAGCATCCCTTCGCTTTACGAGACCACCCTAGTGTGTTCTTTGGAATTGGAAGCCACAAAGAGTGTCTCGGTCGACCCCAAAGAAAGCCACAAAGTTGAGTCTGTGTCCCAGTATATCACAGCACCGGTTTGCGAGAGTGAACCGACGTCCCTGTTTGTAACTGCAGATGTGTGCCCAATAGAAGCGTCGACTGAATACGACGATGCAGAATGTCACTGCAAACTGGAAAAGGTTGTCGTGTCTGAAGGAATTCAGGCTACTGTCCCTGAGCCGATTGAACAAGTCATTCCACAGGTTGTGGAACGGGTCATTACTGAACCTATCGAAGACGTAGTTCCTGCGCCTGCTGAAGAAGATGTACATGCTGTTCCCCTTCCACCCGTTGGAGAGGAGGTATCGATTCCCATTCTGGAGCCTGTTGTCGCTGTCGAACTTATCGCAGGGCCACCGATAAATGAAATACCCTGAGAGTTCCCTCTCTATCTTCTGCCTTCTCCCACTATCGGCTCCCCTAAAGAGATCACTCTATCTCTGTCTACAACGAGGATCGCCAGGATCCCACTTCCCGAGTCCGTAGCAAGCCTTTCTGGTGACTTGCCTGTAAGATCCGTCCCACCTCCCTTACCAGGACCTTCCCCCATTCGTTCACTGGAGACGCTTCCGATGACATCGCTAATGTCGACGGTCACCGAGTCGACCCCAAGCACCCTTGCAAGTCCTCGAGCGCCTCCTAGCCCTTCTATCCAAGAATCTCTGTGGGCACCCGAAACAGATGACACCTACGAATCATCAATTCTGGCGGCTTCCCTTCAGTGCAATCCATATCTTTTCCTGAACCCCAAGACATCTCATTTGATACATCTATCTTACGGCCTACCGCCTCCGCGTGCACTTCTCAGGAGCTGAGTTGACTGAGTGTGATTGACGAGAGCCCTTCGAGCGAGTCACCATCAAGTATCTCTTCCTCTTCCTCGTCACCTTCTCCAACTCCGACAGCAATTGTATCTGTATCAGTCTCTGCATCATCTCGGTCCGTTCCTCCTCAGTCCGCTCCCCTTTGTTGCAAGTTCTGTCGTCCACGACAGTGGTAACACCGTCACAGTCTCCTAGACCAACTTCAGTCGCTTTGACTAGGACACCCTCCACGGTTTCGACAGTTTCTTCCGTCTCCATAACATAGACATCCTGGAAGGGTCCTTTACTGACTTGGAAGAAGTATCAACGGAGCCATCGCTGTTATCCACACAGATTTCCAGAGCAGTGAGTTTTCGATTAGTCACATGCGACAAGACCTAACGTTACTCCACAGATTTCACCGGCATATGTTCCTTTATCCAGGTCACCATCAATGCCGACTGCTAGCCCAAGTGTTAGCATGAGTAGCCCTCGTAGTAGTATCCCATCTATCTGCTCCGACTTGATGACCATACCATCAGAGAGCATCAGCAAGATGACACGTGCTAGAGCGACTAGCGTTCCTAGGACGTATTTGGATTGTTAAAACGGATATATATTTGTCAAGGTCTCGGGAGTGAGCTGTCTTCACAGCGACTCAGATGTGCGGATAATTTAACGTACACGTGTGCAGCAGTCGTGCATCACAGCACTAGCATGGTAGAGTTTCTCAGTATGAAAGAAGAGCCCTCTACACACAGTGGACTTATAAGCATCAGTAATAGTATCAGCATGCTCCTTCGTCGATCACAGCACAAATGGCAGTCACAGCCAGTCATCTGGTTCTATTTGTCTCTGCCCCAAAAGCCGTAGCACGCCCCAAAAGCATGCCCGCGAGAGAAGGCCGAGGTTAACGTGAACTGCAGCTGGTGCACACTCACCGATACAGGCTTCCCAGAAAACCCCCCACGATTCACAAGTACAACACTCGGCCTAAGATAATAGACACGCTATGCATCACTGTCACTCGCAAACTCGACTGCTGTTACCCTGCGCGCCGCCTTGCTGGGATTCGCAAGCGACACACCAGGTCTCTGGGTCATGACGGGCACAGCCACACCTACGAGAAGAAAAAATGACGTTAATTCTCCCATCCTCCCATTTGTAGCAGTCAGCATAAAAAGACCCACGTGAACGAAGTCGATCAACGCTCTCGCCAAGTCCAGATGGCTCACGCTCCGCCGCCAGTGCAACAGCTGCTGTGACGTCAGCCCGGGCCTTGGCAAGCTCGGCTTTGAGCACCCGAACTTCCGCCGTCGTTGTTTCTGAAACCTGTTTTGGTGGTGGTGGTGGGTTTCGCTTGCCCGTGGATTTGCCATGAGACCTTTGAGTACTTTTGGCCTGAGACGTACTGGGCAACCCAGCGTCGTCGTCGTCGTCGTGGATAAAAGGAGAGTTTCTAGGTTTGTGGGAATGCCGTGATGATGTTGAAATGGATGAGGAGATCGTTGGTTGAGTGCGCCTGCGCTTCGCAGGTAGAGCGTCATTATCGACGTCCGAATCCCCTGCATCTTCATGGAGGATGCGGCAGCCGTGAGCTCGAGCATCCTCGGCAATCTATCCGTAAGGCTTAGAGACGACATACGACAGAGGTGAGACCCCCACCCTCGCAAAGTACTCGAATGCAAAGCGTGCTGCACTTTCCTTATCGAGTTCGCTAAGAGCAATGCAAATGGGTTTTTTGGTCTGAGTACCAAGCACGAGCTAAAAGGGGAAAGAATATTTAACAACGGTGATGAGACAAGCGAGAACTACTATTACCTTCATAGGCATATTGAGAGGGAAGGAGAAGGGGAGAAAGGCATGAAAAATGCCAGGGGTGGTCATGGTCGTGGTTGTGGTTGTCATGCAAGAGCCACGGGTGCTCAATGTGACAAGACTGTGAGGCAGTTGAAGCCGTCTGCGCCTTCATGCAATGGGTCAGCATTTGAGACGACTACGCAGAGGAGGAGAGAGGAGGTTGCAGGGTGGATGGAGAGGGGAATGGGCGCCACACGCGTGAGCAGCAGTGCCAGGGTCGGCTCCATTCTGCCGCACATGCGGGCTAAGTGCACTAAGTCCTTATGGAGGGAGAGGAGAATGGGCGCTGCACGCGGGAGCAGCGGTGCCAGGGTCGGCTCCATTCTGCCATGCATGCAGGCTCAGAGCTCATGGAGGGAGGGAGGGAATGATGATTGCCTTGCCACGCGAACCGACGGCCCGTCCACCTGTACAGCACATTTTAGTCGAATCTAGCCCGGCGGGTTCCCATCCCGCTGACCCCTCCTCCCATCGCCCAGGCACTCCATCTTCTTTGAGTGATACTATATCATTCTTGTCATCTTATCATTCTGATGACTTCATTGATGGATTCTGGGCCGTTTATTCAACAACCACCTTCTCTGTCATCTACTCCCATATCTTCTTCCCCTCCGTCATCTACAATACAGTCATCTCCGTCAAGCTCTCCCTCATCCAGGATACTCCCTTTCAACTTGACTCCCATATCACAGTCTCCTCCCTCATCGGGCGAATATCTGTCTCGGACTTCCACAGAAGTCACACAACGACCTCCCCCTACCGTATCCCCTACACCGTCAGTGGTCTCGAGCGCGACCGTCAGACCCAGAGCACCTGGCATTAATGCCTTTAGTCTTCCGGCCTGATGCTTGGACTGCGATTACGAAGTACCAGCCCGACGCTTCCCACTGAATTCCTCCAATAAGGCCCTTCACGGTCCCCATTGCTGAACCCTTCATCACACGTGATCTGGGTGGCCGCCAACAACTATCATGTAGAGAGGGAGGCTTCCAAGAACAGGCGTGCCGGCACCGACTCGGAGTCCCCCTTCAGAGACGCATGTTACAAGGCCCGGTAGAGTCCGCCTGGATGACACTGGACCTTTCCTCGACGGAATTCATCAAGTAAGAGGACGGAGGCCATCTGCTCCTTAGGATGGATAGATAGATACGACACAGGCCGCCGAACCTGTGCCTGTGAGTTTGATCTTCTTGCTTCAGTACGCTTATGCATCCTGTAGCCTCCCCCACCTCTCTGTGATCTTCGAGACGCTGGGCGTGCAACCACTCCAGCAATGATGGAGACGCGTCGGTGGTTCCCGCCCGCCCCCCAACTGGTATGTAATTTCTGCGGGTTAGTGTGCCCCTTGGCTAACCACATTGCAGCCTACTGCCCCTGGGGCACTACCTCAAGCTGCTCAGCTGGGTGCGGTTCCACCGATGCCACCACCATTTACTCAGGGTGCGCCGATGTCTGAGACATTCTACACGTCCTGTGCAGATGTTCTTGCCTTAATTCCAGGCACAAAAAGAAGTGCGTCCTTCCTTCCCAACTCCGATACCTACGTCTTTCTACTCATTCACTCTAGATTGGCAGACATTGGCGAAGAGGGAGACGTGACGCCAGAGGAGATAAAGGCACTTAGGATGGGATGCAGTACATGGGCACTTCTTCAAGCAATTACGCCGTGCGTCCGACCGTCCTCTCCCTGACCCAGTGAAACCAACTAAACCATCCATCCATCCATCCACTAAACAACTCCCACTTTTTCCCCCTTATCCAGCGCACGAAAAACTGAACCCCACTCCAACCGTCAGCCAGCGCTCTCCTCTCCGCGAATTCCTACACCCCAACCTCAGCCCTCGCACAAGCAACAATAGCGGTGTCCTGCACGCTGTCGGAGCTCGTCATCGTGCATGAGTGGCTGCATGATACGGCACCCCCGCCTCCACATCCGGACAGGCCTGCGGGGTATTGGCGCTTTACGAAGCATCGCATGACCCAGGGACGGTGGATGGGGAATACCGGTCGCGTGGCAGAGAACGTCGTGCGTGAGATGGACCCTGATGCCGTCGTGTGAGAGGCGGAGATTGGGCGAAGTTTGGCTGGAGATGCGTCCTTTTGCTGCTTTCTTTGTTGACCGGGCTCATTTTCACATTTTTGTTTTGTTTTTAGGGCTATGATAAAGCATTGTCGTATGCCCTGTTTGCGTTTGTGCGCACCGGGAATATCGAGGACGCGGTCAAACTTTGTCGTGATGCGCACCAACCATGGCCTGCCACAAGCATCCGCGGATCTCTTGTCTTCCCGTGGCCTGCGATTTGTGAGTCCCCCTTTTCTCGCCATATTGCTATGACCTGAAGCTCAACTATGCTACATTGTCCATTAGCCACAGCATGACAAGACGATGCTGCGGAAGAAGGCGAGGAAGGAGATCCGGACCTCTGGTATGGGAACAAACAGCGCGCATTGATGAAGACAGCTTGCATGCATGCCGCTCTTGATTCCCGTCTGTCGTCCACAGAACACACTTTATACGCCGCGCTTGCACCGTCCGTCCAGACCTCAACCGTCTTCAAGTCATCCTGTCGCACGTGGGAAGACACACTTTGGGCGACGATTTCTGTTCTATGTGAAGAACAACAGCGAGGCACTTGCGTGGTTGGGTGGGGAATTTTGGGGGCCATCTGGGAGAGAGTTGGGAGGGTGGTGTGGGTGAGCGTGAAGGCGATGGCGATGAAGAGGAGGATGCTTGGCGGGCAGACGGGCGGACAGACGGACGTCGAGCAGGAGTTACAGACCCTTGCTGCTGTGCAGGTTCAAGAGGGCTTGGGTGCTGACAATCCTTTTCATATATCCCAGCTGCACATTATCCTGGACCGTACAGGCGTGTTATTAGACGACTTTGCGTACAGACTACGAGATGGGACCTACAACCCTGAATCATCCGAGTGCGTCCTTCCTTTACCCTTTTGTTATGACCTGGTGATCTCACTGTTGATTATTCCAGGTATCCAATGAGGACACGGCTCTTCTCTCACTTGTGTCTTTACTTACAATTGATCGATATTGCCGTTTCTCCATTGGCCATACAGATCATCCTCGAAGCATATCTTCAAGACAAGTCCTCGAGGCACGTCACTACCCTTATAGTACCCGTCTTACCTCTGACGAGCTGCATTGACAGGGTGCAGGCCAGCGCTCGCTCATCGTTATGTATGCTGGTGCTCTTGGTGACAACGCTGTAGAACATACAATGCTCTTTTCCTAACCTCCCTTGCGCTTTCTGCGTATCCGACGGAGCATTGCACTGCACCTCAATGCTCGTGCGAGCACGGGTTGGACATCTCCCGGGTGGCGATCATCACAGCAGAGCGCACTATCGAGTGATCTCTCAACAGCCTCACTTCGTCCGTCAAGGGCCCATTACCGGATCTGTCCAAGGCAGCGCTCGAGCCCGCAGAAGAGGCAGAGATACTACTTGTTCGATCAATTGAGTGGACGGGTGTCAAGGAAGAGGAAGACACATATGACACGGCACTGGAACGGGTGAATGTTGTCCTAAGGTACCTGCTCTGTGCGTACTTGCTGCCATGACTTACGGCACTGGTGACTATTAGTACGCCCGAAGAGCGTGCGGCAGAATATTTAGATTATCGCCAATTCTTCATTGCCTGGGAAATGCTCGAGCGCGTGACGGAGTTCCAGGCACTGGAGGCTCTCCAAATTTGCTGGAATACGCACACAACAAGGCTCAAGAAGTATGGGGTACATGCTCTTCTCCACCCGTGTTTCTCAAGTAGCTGGATGCAGGACCTGGTGTCTAGTGCGTGAGAACAACAACCACTGGCCGTGGATACCTCGACCCTCTGTTATTGCAGCTCTGTTCCCTCCTACTGTGTTTCTGCGTGCTCTTTTTCTGAGGGTCACATCGTCACCTGCGTGCGTCTTTATACAGTTTACATATGGAGAGTTAAATAATAAATAATAAATAATGTTTACCATAATCATGCCTCATACCAAAATACGAACTAATTATGCCCCTCACTCACAATCATCGCATCCGTCGCCTTCACAGCTCTGAAGAGAGACATCCCAGAATACGATGTTCCTTTCCGGGCTGTGGACGGTCATTTGGCAACATGGGGGCCTCACACACCATACTCGCAAGAAACACTCCCGTCTATTAGTACAACATCGCCGCTCATCAGCATCCCCCATTTCACCGCCTTCAAGCCCACCAGTTGTGCCATCAGTGCACCGGAGAGTGGGCTCTTATTCCAGCCCTTCGGAAATCTCATCTCCTGGCGACCAAAATGTCACACCTCTTCGAGTCAACAGTCCCAATATCACCGCCACAGTGACACCTCTCAGCAGCCCCAATATCACACCTCTTAACAGTCCCATCCTATCAATCAACAATCCTTTCGATTTCGATATTCAATCAAGTCCACCAGTTCAGGATGGTCATAGTGTTGATTACCATAGCGACCATGATGTGGACCAACAACCGCCAGCGGGCCTTCCACCTAACGCCAACCAAGCCCATGAAAATCCAGTACTGCCAGTGCCACCGTTAACAAAAACACAACACCCAATTATCAATGGTACGAAAGCCTGCAGTATAGACTTACGTAACCAGCTGACTGTCTTCGTATTGATACTAGGCAGGCCTTGCGATGAGAGTGGCAACTTCTTGCCACCAAATACACCGCCTTCTCCGCGTCGCCCTCACACAGATCCAGAAGATTGGACGCCATATGAAAGTCGGGTCCAATTTGAGACAGCCGAGTTCCTCTTCACCCGTAATCAAATGTCGGCAGGCCACATCGACACACTTCTCAACCTCTGGGCTGCGTCGTTACTCGAATACGGTGGTGAACCACCATTCTCAAACCATACTGAGCTGTATGATACCATCGATTCAACACTTTTGGGGGATGTTCGTTGGGAAGCATTCAATCTCAAATACGGTGGTGCGTTGCCCGAGAATGAGGTACCAGACTGGATGACATCAGAATACGATGTCTGGTTCCGTGATCCCCATTCTATACTTCGTAATCTTCTCTCCAATCCGGATTTTGACGGGGAATTCGATTATACACCTTATCAAGAATATGACGCGTCTGGAAATCATCGTTTCCAAGACTTCATGTCTGGGAATTGGGCTTGGAAGCAAGCGGTGCGTGTGTTGTTTAATTACATTTACTATCGTTTTTTTAATACTAGCCTCTTAGGATGAAATTGCCAAGGATCCAAATACACATGGCTCTACGTTCGTACCAATTATTCTTGGCAGCGATAAAACCACTGTCTCTGTTGGAACTGGCCATACGGAGTACTATCCTATCTATTGTTCAATTGGAAATATTCATAACAATGTGCGACGTGCACATCGGAACGGCGTGATGCTCTTGGGTTCCTGGCAATACCTAAAAGTAAGTTAAGGTTCCTCATCACACTGACATGACGGCATTGACTTTACATTTTATCTAGCTGACAAGAGGTATTCTGATGATGTATCATTTCGAAAGTTTCGGCGCCAACTGTTTCATAAGTCACTTGCGACAATCCTCGAGTCCCTCAAGGCTGGAATGATGACACCAGAAGTGATGCGCTGCCCAGATGGTCACTTCAGGCGTGTCATATTCGGACTTGGTCCCTATATTGCTGACTATCCGGAGCAAGCACTCCTTGCGTGCATTGTACAGGGTTGGTGTCCGAAGTAAGCGACTTTGTGTTTGGAGCGTTGTTGTCTGTTCCTCATTCTGTGTCAGGTGCTCTGCAAAGCCGGGTGATCTTGATGGGGAATCAACGCAGCGTACCCGGCAACATTCAGACGTGATAGTCGAAGAATTGGAGCTGGGGATTTTATGGCACGAATATGGGCTTGTTGGTGATATTGTGGTTTGTATTTTCTATTTCCGCTTCATAGTGCAGATTGTTGACATGTTATTCCTCTGGTGCTAACCTTTTTCTGGTAGCCGTTTACCAATGACTTCCCCCGAGCGGACATTCACGAGCTCCTTACGCCCGATCTTCTCCACCAGGTAATCAAAGGAACGTTCAAGGATCATCTCGTTACGTGGGTTCAGGATTACCTTGTTGCTACGCATGGTGCAACACGTTCAAAGGAAATCATGGATGACATTGACCACTGGTGCGTTTTAAACGCGTACAAGACTGACTCATTGCTGAGACTAGTACCCAAGCATTGCTGTAGTTGCTCCATTTACTGGATTACGACGGTTTCCAAAAGGTCATGGATTTAAACAGTGGACTGGAGACGACTCTAAAGCATTAATGAAGGTTTGACCTTCACTTATATTCATATTCTTACGTTGAACAATCTGCAGGTCTATTTACCGGCAATTGAAGGCCATGTGCCTTGTGAAATAGTGCGCACGTTTCGTGCGTTTCTGGAATTCTGCTATATTGCCCGAAGCAACGTTCATGATACTACGACTCTCAAGGCAATGGCTGAAGCACTAGAAAGGTTCCACGAGCACCGCAAGATCTTTCAAGAGTGCGGTGTGCGTCCCGACGGATTTTCCCTTCCTCGGCAACACTCCCTTGTCCATTATGAGTCGTCTATTCGAGCATTTGGTGCCCCAAATGGCATTTGTTCATCCATTACTGAGTCTAAGCACATTAAAGCTGTTAAAGAGCCCTGGCGTCGGTCCAACCGACGTAATCCTCTTGGCCAGATGCTAGTGACAAACCAGCGCCTCGACAAACTTGCAGCATCACGCATCGACTTCAAAGACCGCGGAATGCTTAATGGGACTGCCCTGTCTGACAAACTTCATGCGCTTCGTGAGTACTATATTGAGCATAAAATCACCTCCCTGACAATTGCCATAGAACTTGCAAACAGCCAAAATGATCCACAAGATGTTGCCAGTGCACCATATACTGGTGGTGGTCATGACAATGACGATGGGCAAAATGATGCAGAAGGAGTCGTTCATGGGCCAACAGTTTTGGCCCATGTTGACTTGGCTAAGAGAGTCGGTACGTTATCAGCTTCCAGTGTTTGTTATTGACTAATACTATTAACCCTGATAGCGCGAAGGTGCTCAGCACGTGCGATGGCAACTGAGATAGGCCAACTCGACTTTGTGATGCTCATTCGCCAATTTCTGCACGAGCAACTACACTCAGACTCAGGAGACTCAGATACATACTCCCTCATCTCAGCTGATAGCACACTTAACACCCTTTCCGATTTTCATGATTTGGAGAAGATTTCAATTTACAACTCCGCATCTGCTACGTTTTATGCCCCTAGTGACCTGAGTGGTATTGGAGGGATGCGTCGTGAATGTATCCGAGCAGTACAATCATGGCGTAGAGGCCCTCCTCGGTATGATTGTGTTTTTGTTGTCACTGATGATACAGCTGAAGGAATGCAATCCCTTGATGTTGCCCGTGTTCGGCTCCTTTTTTCTTTTACATATGCGGATACATACTATCCTTGTGCCCTGGTGCATTGGTTTTCATGTGTTGGAGATAGCCCGGATGAAGACACAGGTTTATGGATGGTAGAACCAGATCGTAATGCGGTTGATGGTTTACCACATGCTGCTGTTATACATCTTGACACCGTGTTACGCGCCGCCCATTTGATTGGAGTCTATGGCAGTGGCATCCTTCCAAAAGGCCTGTCTGCTACTGATTCTCTAGATGCTTTCCTTTTATTCTATGTAAACAAATTCATTGATAACCACGCATTCTTAATAGCATACTGAATACTTACTAGGCTTGGTTGCCTTAGAATTGCTTTTGTTCGTACACGCATGTCTTAAGTAATAGTAAATTTAACTTAACCTATGGTAAGTACACCTTATTAACTTAAATGCCTTAAAATCACTTTGGCATGAAAAAGTATTAAGTCAATTAAAGGATGCTTTTTCTCTTAATTGTCTTAATTCCGGTTTAAGAAACTTAAGCGCACCTAAGCAGAGTTAAGTGAAATGACGTTTTCCTGATGACGTAATATAACTCAGGTAAGCATAAAGACTATGCGACCTCGTTGGCTCGTATAAGACAGAACGGAAGGACAGAGGGAGTGTAATAGCGAAGGTGTAGAGCTAGAGATGTAACATGTATTGGAGATGAAAAGGTAAAGAGAGATTTGTGTCACGCAATAAACTCTCCCTGCTGAGCGACCGCTTCAATTGGGACCGGGCTTCGAAATGCCGGACAGATGGTGTCGAAGGACAGCGCCCCATGAGATAGTCAACTGTAGTCATTATAGCACGTGATGTATGTACAGTACTGCCCCGAACTACGAGCTATCTTACGTAGCGTAGTTGGCCTACATTCTCCCTCCTGTATTGTGACCACATTTCAATTAGACTTGACATTCTGGTCAATAATAAAGCCTGTTCCCTTCGAAACTTTGCTTATTGCCATGGGCACTCCCTTTGTCAGTGCCACGATTCTGCGCTTCATTTTCTCACCTGCGGCCTGCATCCCGCACATGGCGCATACGAGATTTTTCCGAACCTCACCGGTAAGAACGCGCCTCTCCCAGCCTTAACAAACTGTGATCTCAGCTATTCACGTCCGCTATCTGCCATGGATTCACCCCTCACAACTTTCCCGTCACCTGCACGCTTCCCACTGACAACCGAGAACTGTCTTTGAAGAGACTAACCTGCTGCTCAGCGCCCTACGAGATCATGCTCACTGATGGCCGCGTTCACCACATGGACCACTAGTACTTAGTATAATTTCTACTGCGGACATCATATAGGACAGCCCACGCCCACGTCTTTCACGGCTCAGCCACGGATACTCAGTTCCAGGTGGGCCTGTCTGCCATCGCGACTACAAGTGAAGCGGAGGTGTCTGAAGCCGATCGCTACTTGCGTCGGTGGAGGGGAAGATCTCTCAAGAGGAACACGTGCGTCTGCTCTTTTTCCCTTCCACGCTCGTTCGCTCATGCTCTCTCTTGTAATTTTCACATGCTATCCTACCCCTCCTTCGTGTCCTCAAGTGTTTCGGTTCCCTTATGCGTATTATGGTAATAAGAATTCTGGTAACATGCGGGGTCACTATTATCACGTCTTCGACAATGTGCTGCCCGTGCGTGCCTGATGTTTGTTGAAAAAGTAGGCCAGAGCCCATCATGCATGGCCCTCATCTTTCTCCCTAGAGCCACTACACGATAAGTCGTCTCCGTTGTCTACACAATATCAACATGAACCGCCTGATTATCATGTGGGTCACTGGTGTGGGTTACCTGACGGATAATGCAGGTGTATGTGCCCCCCATAGTCTCAGGAAAGTCTAGTAAACCATCAAACTTCCCTCGACTATCCTCTGAACTCAGATTTGCAGCACACATCCGACCCCTCGCAATCCATATTTTTGGACGGCCATGATTTCCAGGTGCTCCCTTCGCATCATGGGTAACCGGCTGGTTCAATTTATTGGGGCAGGTTGTAGTGACTACGGGAATCAGGCCCGTTATTGCATTATTGGTCACATGCAAACCCACAAACTAATTCGCGATCCTTCCACCAGCTTCGATTGCGTGAACTCCATCTCCACTGCTGCTACCATCAGTACGAACTATAAACCGAACTCGAGACGATTGGAATCTATGCTGCAGTTCTTATCGCCTAAGTACGACGCAATCATCCTTATTAAACCCTCGAGACCCAGAGCAAACTCGATGTAAGCACAATTACCTTCCCTCGCCATTGCTATCCTTGTTGCAGCCCCGAAGTGCCAGAACGGCAAGTTCGTCTTCCGAGCTTTCATCGACGGTGTCGGTGTCGGTGTCGATGGTGTCGGATGGTTTCAACGGGAGAACTGTTGGGACATTCATCAAGAGCATCCACGATAAGGTAAATAGGGACTTGAATCGGAAGTGAGACCATGTCTGTTAAAGTTTTTGGGTGCCTTTGTTATGTTCCGCAAAAATGCGAGAGTTTGTGTCTCAACAAATTTGACTGAGTGCATAACTGCGAGATGATGGAAAGGACAAGGTAACGATGTTATTCTGGTAATCATAGCATATATATCACGGTACAGGTATTACATGAGGCAAATGACGAGGACTCGGGAACGCACCAAGGATTGAAAAAGATTAGCAATAAAATGTGGTATGAAAACAAGAGAGCAATACATGGCTGACCGATCGTGAGCATGCGCGAACATGAGGTGAAAGTAGAGTGGGAAACGTTGTGAGAAAAATTACTCTTCATTAGGGTTGTCCTTAGAATCTGTCTCACTTGCCTCCTCAATATCGGCTGATACAGAGGCCCCCGACGCTGCTGCTGGCAAGCTTCGAGTGTCCTCTCGTTCCTCACTGGCAACTACCCACCAATCTTGTTTAGTTCCGGCAGCAAATATACGAAACATATCAAGGGCGAAATTCCCCGTTGGGATCAGCGGTAGACCCCAGTTCGGACTAGGTCCAAATGCCGGCTTGCCAAAGTAGTTGGTCGGCCGACGTAGAGCGATGCGGCGCACAAAAATGGTTTGATTCGCGTTCTCAATGTCCGTTCGGTGCAATTCACCGGCAACTGATGAGAAAAAGACTGTAAGCATCAAAAACATACTTTCGTGAGGAAGTAAAAACTTGCCTGGGTGTGGTCCACTGCGTGAGATGAGGGAGTTTGCGGACCACTGGCCCCATAGAGTGGCACCAACAGTAGAGGCAACGTTAAATGACAAATCTTTGACGACTTCTGTCGAAGTGTTGACGGCGATGGCCCAACGATCTGTCTTCACTGTGCGCACGACAAGTATAAGAGACTCTGGAGTGAATTCATAGCTGAGGAATGGTTAGAAAAGAAGAGCGCGCAAATGCGATAAACATACCCTTCACCGCCAATGAATGTACCTCCGATCCAGTTGAGATAATCATGCATGTACTTAGAGAGATGGCCAGTCTTTTCCATGCGCTCCATTACGACAATGCTTCCAGGAATCAGGATGCATTCACCATGTTTGACTTTTGAGAATACAAATTGCATTTCACCACCTTTGCTGACGAGCGCGGTTCAGTAACGGGTCGGTGTACGACGACAGGTTGCAGTGACCAACATGTTTGTTTGTGATGAGGCTCCAAAACCCTTGGATTTCTTCATCTAAAGATGATTACAAAATCAGGGAAAGGTGCTCAGTATGAAAAACGACAGGTAGCATACATGGATAGCATCCCACTGCTCTGTGCGCCTGACTTTTTGAAACTTAATGGGAGGAGGACAGCCATAGTACTTAGTAGGGGGCTTGGCAATGTTATACAGCTTCTGAAAGAAGCCGTCATGAGGGTCGATAAATCCAACGTCTCCGAGTTGCACTTCACAAGGCTGGTATAAAGGTGCCCCTTTTCCCAATTCCGAAAACCGTTTGATGTAGATATCCTTGTCAGTAGGTGCCGGTGCCATGAAAGATACTAGGAAGTAGTGTCGTGGGGTAGGGTATGATGAGTGTTCGGAAAGTAGTCTTTATCATGAAATCATTCCGAGTCATTCCCGGGGCTCTGCGCCTCTGACAAATGCACTACGCTTAGTAGATTCAACTCGACGGTCACGCGTCACGGACTCACTGATGAAGCTAGCACGTGATGTATGGCATACAGTATCCCCGACTCTGACCACGGTTACACTTGACATTCTGGTCACTAACAAAGCTTGTTCTCGCCTGCATCCCGCACATACGAGATTTCTCCGAACCTCTCCACCGGTGTCTCTCCTCCCGGGAAGACCGCGCCTCTCCCAGCCTTTACAGACCAACGACCTCAGCCCTTCACGCCCACTGTTTGCCATGGATTAACCCCTCACGACTTTCCCCTCGCCTGCACACTTCCCACTGACGACCGAGAGCTGCTTTTAAACCTGCTCCTCAGCGCCCTACGAGGTCATGGTCACTGATGGCCGCGTTCACGACATGGACCACTAGTGCTGAGTTTAATTTCTACTACGGATACCATATGGAACAGACAGTCAACGCCCGCATCTCTCGCTGCTCAGTCATGGGTCATGGATGCTGAGTTGCAGGTGGGCCTGTCTGCCATCCCGACTACAAGTAAAGAAGAGGTGCCCGAAGCTAATCGCTACTTGCGTAGGTTGGAAGGGAAGATCTCCCGAAAGGAACACGTGCATCTGTTCTCTTTCCCCATCCACGCTCATTCGCTCATGCCCTCTTTTGTGATCGTCGCGCCCCAATCCCCTCCTCCGCGCCCTCAAGCGGTTCGGTTCCCTTATGTTGGAGCGTACGGATCACGCGACGAGTCACGCCATGCAACTGCAGGCTCACGTGAGAGAGTCAGGGGTATATAGAGTGCACATACGCATCATCTATCCTCAGTTGTCTCCGTCTATGAGTGACTGAGGGTGAGTGACCATCTACTATACTGTCTGTCCTACATACTGACATGTACCTAGTCCTGCGTCCCAGGTACATACCTATATACTCAGTTGTCTCCATCTATGAGTGACTGAGGTCCTGCGTCCCAGTTCTTTACAGGTTATGGGCCCTGTGTGCTAAAACTGGCCCCCAAAGGAAGCACCAGAGTGTGGCTTTAGGGGGAGTGTTGGAGTATGGATCCACACTCTAGACAGACAGAGGAATGGACTGGGTGGCCTATGGAAAGGCACCCCAGTACTGGTGGGGAGACCGGGCCCCACCCGCCCCTAAGTGCTGCCGCAAACCTTTCTTATCTTTACGCTCGTCTTAACGCTTTCTGCACATCATGTCCTCAAATCCTTCTCAACCTGGTGGCACTTCGTCCACCACTGTCTCAGCTATTGGACCAGACAACATCCTTTACACCATCCAATACATCAATGATAATGCCTGGCCCGCTGATTTCGAATTGGACATTGATCTTGGCAATTGGCCTCTCTGGCACCATCGCGTTTCCTTGCTCGCTGACTGCCAAGGATTCACTGGATGGCTCTCTGGAAAACTCGCCAGGCCTGATCAGAGCACGCACGCCAAAGCTCACCACATCTGGGGGGTCAATGACCTCTCCCTCAAGGCGTTCCTTCTCAGCCACATCTCTCAACGAGACTATGACAATACATGCTCTCTTGACACGGCCCATGCGGTCTTCACTGCTCTCCAAAAGACACACGAAAAACAGGGTGCCCACGCCAAACTTGTTCTCATGAAACAAGCCTATGACAAACGATTTCAGCCTGACGTGCCCCTTTCCAAAACCATTGATGAATTCTGTGCCCTTCACAAGCGTGTCATCCAAATGGGTCCCATCGATGATGATCAACTTCTGGCATTTTGGCTGATCAATGGCCTAAACGGGAATCCGACGTTTGAAAACATTCAATCAAACATCATCGCCTCTGCTGACGATCCCAACTTCTCTTCTAAAATGGTGATCCGTCGCCTCCAGCAGCAAGACAGCCTCACTCGCCGCCGCGCCGAACAGACCCCTGATTCCTCGTCTGCCTCTGTTGCTCAGGGGCAAGGCAAAACTTGCATGTCTTGTACCCACTGCAAGAGGGCTGGTCATATGGCCGACTTCTGCATCCACCCGGGTGGTAAGATGGCCGGTCGTTCCATCGAAGATGCGCGTACCGCACAACGGGCTGCGGCTGGGAAAGCCACCACCGCCGACCCGACTCCTGCAAAGACACCACCTGCCGCTCCCTCCTCTGCCAAAGTTGCCTCATCTGAGTCCAACACCGTCTCGTCCAGGACCCCGGACTCTCTTGTCTTTGGTGGTGTGACCTACTACCTGAGCGCCTCCAATGCTGCCCCTACTGCTTGCGTCGCTTACTCTCCTGACCTACCCATTATGACCCCTGGTCACGACGCACATGACCCCAATCCTTCGAGTCCCTACTCATTCTACTCTTATCTCTCTCTCCATGGGCCGCTCACAGCATCCATAGACTGGAACTCGCACTCCACATGCACCACAGCTTCGGAGGTACTCCCCTCTCCTATTCTCTCTCACACTTCTCGTGCTATGCTTGCCCGGCCTACGGATTGCCCCTTTATCCTTGACTCTGGGGCTTCACACCACATCTCGCTGGAGCGTTCGGACTTCAAGTCCCTACGCCCCATCACCCCACATCCCATCCAAGGATTTAATGGGTCTTCCACAAGTGCCATCGGGATTGGGGACATCGGCCTCTGTATTGCTTCGGGCCATAAGCTTTGCCTACGTGACGTGCTTTACATTCCCACCTGCAGCTCCCGCCTGGTCTCTGTCTCGGCACTCACTCACGATGGGTACCACTTCATGACCTTCGGTTCTGAGGATTGCTGGCTGTCTGACAAAGCTGATAAAATTATCGTGCGCGGTCACTTGTCTAAATCCAACGGGCTTTACGTTCTTAACTGCACCTCTGCCCATGTCACACATGCCAAACCCTCATCTGCCTCTGCCCTCTATGCCAAACGTGTCCCTAATCTGGAGACCTGGCATCGTCGCCTTGGACATTGCAATACACAAACGATCATCGACATGGCACGTGGTAAGGTCGTCAAAGGTATGCCCATCGACCTCTCCACCGCACCACCCAAATGTGACAGCTGCATCCTCGGGAAGCAGATTTGATCACCGGTTCCTAAAGTGTGGGAGGGGATCAGGGCTACTTCGCCACTAGAGCGTGTATATATCGACCTTTGCAGTCCGATGCCTTGTACTTCTCGAACTGGCCATGTCTATTCTATGAATGTAATCGATGATCATTACGGTTATGTCTAGAGCTTGCCCCTTAAGGTCAAATCGGACGTGGTGAAGATGCTACGTGGTTGGCATCGCACAGTAGTGAACCAATCTGGTCACCAGTTGAGGATCCTTGTCACTGACAATGGGGAACTCGTCTCCCAATCGATGACCGATTGGTGTCTCGAACATGGCATCGATCATCAACTCACCGCCCCCTATACGTCTGCACACAATGGTCGCGCTGAGTGCCTACATCGCACCATTCTCGGGCGTGCTCGATCCATGCGCCTCGCTTGCAATGCCCCGGCATCTATGTGGGATGAGTTCTGTGCCACGGCCGCGTACCTAGCCAACCTCACCGCCTCGTCTTCCCTTGATGGCAAAACACCTCATGAATTATGGTTCCACAATACTCCGTCCCTTAGTCACCTCCGTGAGATTGGCTGCCACGCTTTCGCCCTGATCCACACCAATAATCCCAAGATCTTCCGGAGATCCACCCCCTGTACCTTAATCGGGTACGCTCCTCATTCCAAAGCTTATCGTCTTTGGGATAACACTTCCGGCAAAATCTTTAATTCATTCCATGTCACCTTCATTGAGCATCTCGACGAATTGCCTTCCGATCTTCTCCCTGGCACAACCATCCTTCTTGATCCTGATGCCCCTCCCAGCTGGGAAGTCCCGTCGCCCGATCATACTCTTCTACCTTCACCTTCACCTTCCTCACAAATCCTGCCTTCTCACAAATCTGCCATTCCATGTTCTTCACCAATCATTCCCGCTCTCAACTTGCCCCTCGATCCTCTCCCTCCCATCCCCCCACCTGTCGATCCTCTTCCCCCGTCCCTCCACCTGGGGCTGACCCTGTTCCCCTCCGTCGCTCTGAACGCATTGCCAACCACTCCCTTCCCCACACAACTGCTCTTCTGGCCGAATACTCTAAAGTGTCTACCACCCATGATCTTCTACCTCTCTCCGTCCCCGACCCCTCCCTTTCCCTTGACTCTGTCTTGACCGCCCTTGCTGATGGATCTCTGGAACCCATCCCAGACTCTGGTGACGACCCTTCCTGGACCGCTGCACTTAAGTCACCTGAATGGGAGTATTGGATCGCGGGCGCCCATGAGGAACTGCAGAGCCTCAAAGATCTACAGGTATTCGTCCTCATCCCTCAGTCATCTGTTCCCTCTCGTCGGCAACCCATGCAAGGGAAACTTGTCTGCAAATGCAAGCGGGATGACTCTGGCTCCATTACCCGTTATAAAGTACGCTACGTCGCAAAGGGGTATGCCCAGCAATTCGGTGTTGATTACAATGAGGTCACAGCTCCCACTGCTCACCTGGAATCTTTCCATGTCATCCTTCATCTCGCGGCCACCCTGGACTGGGACTTGCACCAATTCGACATAAAGACTGCCTTCCTCCATGGCGTACTTCCACCGGAGGAGACTGCGTACATGGAACAGCCACCTGGGTTTGAGGAACCGGGAAAAGAAGATTATGTTATGCAGCTAAACAAAAGCATCTATGGAATGAAGCAAGCTAGCCGCATCTGGAACAAAACTTTCCATGACACTATTACCGCCTTGGGCTTCCATCGCATGAAAAATGAGTGGTGCATCTACCATCGTCTTTCCAACTCTGGGACCACCATCTTTGCCATTCACGTCGATGACATCATTGCTGCCTCTTCTTCCGTTGCTGAGACAAACCGTTTCAAAGCCGATCTACAGTCTAAATGGGAGATCTCGGACCTTGGCCCCGCTAAGTTTGCCCTCGGTATCGCAATCTCTCGTCGCCGCGATGAACACACCGTCTCCATCTCTCAGAGCGCTTTCATCGACCACATTGTCACTAAATTCAACCAAACCGATGCTCACCCATGTGACACTCCCATGGTGCCTGGGCTACAACTTACTCGTCCTGATCCCTCCCAAGCTGTACCTGCTCACATACTTGCCTGGATGCAGCACACGCCATACCGCGAGCTTGTCGGCAGCCTCAACTACCTTGCCATCGCATCGTGTCCAGACATCGCCTATGCAGTTGGCCGACTTGCCTCTTTTCTCGACTGCTACCGGGATGAACACTGGACTGCTGCCATTCGCGTCTTGCGCTACGTCAAAGGCACGCGTTCCCTTTGCCTCACTCTCGGCGGTGTCTCTCCCCCTGCCCTTATTGGTTATTCGGATTCCGATTATGCCAATTGTCGCGATACCAGCTGCTCCATTAGTGGGTACTGCTACTCTCTCGGTGCTGGCATGGTCTCCTGGAGCTCCAAGAAGCAGAAGCACGCCGCTGACTCTTCTTGTTATGCTGAGTACATCACCCTGCATCACGCTGGTAAGGAGCTTGTCTTCCTTCACAGCCTGCTCGACGACTTAGGCATCTCCCTCCCGAACACCATCCCCCTCAACTGTGACAATGACGCTGCGAGGCTACTTACCAAGGACCACTCCAACCACGCGAATGTGAAACACTTCCGGGTGCACTACCACACCATCTGCGATCTTGTGGAGGATGGCCTTACTAAGGTCGTCTGCATTCCCTCCTCCAACAATGTCGCGGACATCTTCACCAAACCCCTAACGAAGGTTCTATTCGAACGCTTCCGTGCTATGCTCGGACTGCACTTTGGATAGTCCTCCTTGGGTGTGAGGAGGAGTCACGCGCTTGCTTGAGGACTACACCTCAGGAGGAGTGCACTTCAGGAGGAGTACCATACAATACCACAGACCATACGTTACCATGATTTGATCACCACAGTACTATACAATTTACCACAATTTGCCCACAGTATACCTGGCGAGGAGGAGTGTTGGAGCGTACGGATCACACGACGAGTCACGCCATGCAACTGCAGGCTCACGTGAGAGAGTCAGGGGTATATAGAGTGCACATACGCGTCATCTATCCTCAGTCGTCTCCGTCTATGAGTGACTGAGGGTGAGTGACCATCTACTATACTGTCTGTCCTACATACTGACATGTACCTAGTCCTGCATCCCAGGTACATACCTATATACTCAGTCGTCTCCATCTATGAGTGACTGAGGTCCTGCGTCCCAGTTCTTTACACCTTATGCGTATTATGGTAATGAGGATTCCGGTAACATGCGGGGGCTCACGCGTTCACGTCTTCGACGCGCGGTACGTGCCTGACTCGGATGAGCTTTTTGCAACAGATTAAGCCGGAGAGCTGATTATGTGCCGCGCTCATCTGTCTGCTTATCGCTGCTGTAACTTACTACCTACAAGTTAGCTCTAGATTCATGCCAATATCAACATCAGCCCCTTGATCATCTCGTGGATCACTTGTCTGTTTTGGTTTCAATAGCTTTCGTTCTTGTTCCTTCGAAGGAAATTAAACGCGTACCATGAGAGCCATATTTTCCATTTTCCCTGCGGATACAAGAGGGTGATAGCCCTTTACCCCTACTGTATACAGTTATCTGAGCGCGGTGAAGATAGCGTGATTTCCCTTCTATGTCCTGTGGCCAGCCATCATCCCAGGGGCCACTGGCTTTAGCTACCATATGTGTGCGATCACTGAGTGTGTTTTGCTATACGATTATGATTATTCCCATTAAGTGTTATGAACAATTCATGGTTCTGACCTCGAATGTGCTGCTGTCCTTGCGACAATACGTATCTCTCGGCGGTCAAATTTGAACCCTCAAACCAGGGAAAACTTGAATAATCTGGCCCATCATCGAACACTGACAGCAGCTATCTGGTTACTGGCCCCTTCCACGTCACTGCCCGTACCGCCCTCTTCATCTGAAGCCCGCAGTAGACCTGCCCTACGAACCTCATGCTCTTCCTCCCCCAATTGTCGGTCACTTTCTTCCCCTGACTTTCCCCCTTCCCCATCCTCGTCCCATCCTCTTCCTCGTCCTCACCTTTCTGACTCTCCTCTTCCTCGCTCTCTTCGTCCTCGCTCTCTTCTTCTTCCTCTTCTTCACTTTCGCTCGCATAGAAAGCTTCCAAATCAGTCCACCCAGCTTTATTCGGCACGCTCCCCGCAGGCGAAGGCCCTCCGGAGGATCCAACAGGGGTAAGCACAACAATCGGAGTCGAATGGCCGCCAGTTCCAGTTCCAGCACGCGACGACGACGACGCAACGTGGCCAATCGCGCTAACGGCTGCTGTTGTTGACGACGAGGGCAGCGCATCATCGGGTACATAACGGAGGCTCGATTCAACGCCGTGTTCGAGCCAGTCGGGCAGTAGACGCGTATTTGGCACGTCACGCCCAAGGACGAGTCCTAGCGTACCGAGATCATGATCATGTCCCCGCCGCGCGGCGTCATGGTCGTGATGGGCCGCCACGGTGGACGATGGCGGTGACGCGATCGCCTTGCCTTCGAATAATACAACGCGCACCTGTGCACGCCGAAGCACGACTCCGCCGACATCCTGGGCGTCTATCGCGACTATGTTTGGCACAACACCTACAAGCAGCTGTTGGAGCATACGGCCACGATCGCGCACATCATAGTTACGATCATAGCGTGCGAGGGCAAATACGTATTTGGCCAACTGAATGAGTGTTCCGTTCGTAGGCGATAAGACCAGGAGTTTCGCAGCCAGCGTGACAGCTTGTAGTTTGACAGGAACGGACTGAAACGAGAAAAAAAAATGAAGAAAAAAAAACGAACGTCGTTCACGCCGAGAAGAGAAGGAAAAAATGAACGGAGGAAAGGTGTGAGCGAGCTCAACTGATCGGAAGTGAAAGGTTCGACCACGTGCCTCATCGCGAAATGACTTTGTGATCTTGCGGAACACATCCGGTGCCCAGGGCACCACGCCCTCTACCACAGCGTTGGGCGAGTCGTCCGCGCCGTATTGTCCGACGAGCCACACTATACACGCGCGAGCCTGGGCGTGCCGTATCTCATCGATACGATACGCAAGGCGCTCGACGATTGTCAGTGGTATCGACGATGGGCCTGCATGGGTTGCACCTTGCATCTGGGTCTGAACGAGGGATTTTAGCTCGACGACGGCATTTGCTACGACACAATCTACGGAGGCAATTAGAAGTTATCAAGGCGGATGCGTATGAAAAGGGAAGTCTACCATGCGGACTCTTGATACATGCCATTAACGCATTCAGACATTGAGCAGTCGATTCAGGGAGTGTGCGGGCAATATGCCCGATCCCCTGGATCGCCCCAGCTACCAGTGTTTCATCTACATCATCTGTATAATCCTAGAAACGGACGGGCGGAGTGTCGGGTGACTTATATTATCGGAGGATGAAAATGGAAACAAACGATAAACTCGCGCAACAGGGCTTGACAATTGTCGGCGGTAACAAAATTCCGTAACAGGCGGGTTTTGATCCCCTTTACATGCGTACTGTCATCGGCCCGAACAATGAATTGGGTATAATGTGGGGAGAATAGGTGCTACGATCATTCAATTATTCAGATACGCGCGGAATCGCACAAGACGTACCGAAGCGGTGTGTGAAATGGAAAGGATGTAGGCCAACACTACACGCTCCACCTCTAGCGACGTCGCAAGAAGTCGGAGTAGTGGATGGACTATCTTATGATGTTGTGACGGCAGAGCTAGGTAATAGAATACGCGAGCCACTGACATTACGACCTGATAAACCATCAAGAACCATTCTCATAGAACGATAAATCTCATTTACTCACAGCGGGGTTTCGCGATTGAAACAGAGGCTCAGCCGACGCCAACAGTAGTTCAAGGTCTGGATCAACATCTTCCTTTTCTTCCCCGGGGGTGTCGTGCGAAACAGTCGGACGAGGTAGCATTGTCCTCGCATAACGGATCAAGAGCTCAAGAAGATTTACTTGACCCCATTCGTCTACATCGACGATCACGCGGCAAAGGCGCCGATAATGTGAATGCAGGAGGTCTAATCGCGTAGGGCAGACTGTTTCGAAAGCAGTCGCGACACTTCCAATGGACAACGGTGAGCGATCGCGCAACAAAGTAGATAATATCTCAATAAGAGATGGGAGCTGAGACTCGTCTAGGCTGTTGCAAAACTGTTGTCAGTCTTCCTTTGTGAATGTAACCCAATAGCAGGAGACGCACCTGTAACACTTCGGTATAGACAGAGCCGCCGCTTTGCGTACATATGGACTCGTATCTGCAGCACATTTCTTGATCGCCATTACAACCAAGGTTGCAATGGTCTGTACACGAATTCCGGATAAAACGCGCAAAGCCATCGCACGTATCAGCGGAGAACTGTCCGCGAGGTCACGTTGGAATGTATTGATGGAAAGCAATGCGAGGTCCGGCTCTGCTTCTGCGTAGCGCAGTAGATATATGTACACAAGCTTGCGAACTTCCAAGCTTGGTGACGCGACATTCTTAACCACTTGTGCGAAGTACTCCGAGACATTACGGCCTTTTGAAATCATCTAGTACCCTCTGACTGGGTGACGCGAAGAGAATATATGGGTGGAGGAGACACTCACGGCGATGAGACGCTTCATCGCTTCCAACTTTTCCCGCTCACTTCCCGAATCCAATTGAGTTTTTATGTTCTTTGTCTTGTCCTCACCTGTATCGTAGTAGCCTGCGCCGCTACTTGTCAAGGAAGAGAAGTCTTTGGTGCGCTCCGCCAAAGTTTCTTGTATCCGCATGCCCAGGCGGGTGGCATTTTCAGTCCATGAGTTGAAATTGATACCCGACATTGTTTTGGTCGCGCCCGCGCTTAGAGCAACTGGAAGGAGGGGGAAGGGAAAACTATTGAGAATGCTGACCCGACCGCAGGCAGCAGCGAACGCTTGTCTCCGGGCCGAAGTTGGCCCGACGATGACGAAAGACACGCTACTCAACTAACCGCCACTACTCGCAGACCGGCGATTTGAACATTCTACTCCACAAAATACACGTCACAGTAATCGCAGACGGCATACGTGAAGCACCTAAAAAGACCTGGGGTATCTGCCTCCAACCGTGACGGTGCAGCAGAAATGAGATTGTACACCACGATGCTGCTAAAAGGTATACACATGTGAACAAGTCATGTAAGATATCATCAATTGCGCTTCGTAGCGCGAAGGCGTCTTCGCTGCGGACTCGGATTTGCCATACATCAGCGCTTCATCCCTCGGGATCCGACGTGCTACCAGCATTGAAATGCTTCATTTGAACCATGTCTTGATGATCCGAGGATATGTGTCATGCATGCTTCCCAACATCAAAACAGACTGTTCGAGAGAAGTATTATGTCCGATGTACTCAGCTGTAAATATTAACCAGTGGTGATAAATGAAATGTTTACTTGTATTTAGAGACAAGTTCTCTACAATTCTTATTGAAAGGACACGACGGCTCAAGGCTCTAGAGATGCTGGGAAGGTGCCATTTTCCCTCTGCTCGTCCCACTTTTCGATCTGCGGATAAAAGTGCCAGTTAAATCAAGAGTAGGCAGTGAAAAGAGATATATCATACCCATCCATCTAGTGGCGTTGAGATTAGAACAGAAATCTAGAGAACGAAACTTCAAAGAAGACGTACTGGGGCAAAGCGAGTGGTAAGCACGCCTGAATTGCTTGCACGGCGCAAAATCTTCGCCTTTAGCCGAAATACATTTGAAGTAATCCGTATAGTTTTGGAAGCTTCGTGTTGGAGTCAGGGGAAAGTTGAATCTTCCAAAAAAGAGCCTGGCCTACCAGTGCCTTGTCTGATTTGTGTAAGGGAAGCGGGCTGTAGGGTAAAGTAGTTAATGGCCATGCAAATTGTAGAGATACTAGAGAAGTGTCATAGCCACGTACCATCAAACCCAGCAGTCTGAAGAACGAATTTACTGCACAGAAAGATGAATTAGACACTTATTCTTAAATTGTGACTTTCTGCCTTAGGCGCACCTCTGAGCGGCGTCTGTGTCGGACATTGTGATGGTGTTGAAGGACGATTTCGGAATAAAACGGTGCAAACAAACTTGGGCAACGGCTCTGCTTAGGTAATCTATCCTCACCTCACACACCAACCATGGACGCCCTCAAAGCTGAGATCGCCTCCAAACGGAAAGCTCTCGAAAATGTGCCACCACGACCTACGAAATACATGCGAAGAGGTGACATAGAGCGCATGAAGGAAGAGGAAGAACGAAAAGCGGGCGAGGAAGCAGCCAAAAAGGCAGAGACGGAGGCTGAGGCGCAAGCGCGGAGAGCAGCGCTGTCCAAGGTGCGTTCTACCACTCCCCTCCGAAAGTATACTTAGAATGATATTGAGACGTCGCTGGAGCTCAGAATATTGAAGGCAGCCGTTCCGCATCTCTGGCGCCCACATTGCCCAGCGCCAGTGCCTCTCCGGCTCCAGAGGGTGGTCTCCCAGTAGGCACGGGCACGCCTCCTCCAAATACCGGCGTTGCCTTTAACATCTCCAACGAAGAGACTATCCGCCGTCTGCGCGCTAAAGGCCAGCCCATCCGGCTGTTCGGCGAATCGGACAAGGACCGCCGTCTTCGCCTGCGCGCGTTGGAGCTCATCGAGGAGAAGGGACACGAACGGGTGGGCGGGCAGAACGATTTCCGGAAGGCGTTGGAGGATGTCGAGAGCGCGGAACGGTTGATGCGAGACCGGAATGCTAACTCGACGGCTGGTGACGAGGACAAGGGGAAGAAAAAGGATGATTCTGCCTCTGGCGAGAGCGAGATCGCCGTGCTTGACTTGGCACTTATCAAGACTGACCCGGACAAGCTGTACCCTGTCATTTATCATGCTCTCAAGAGGGTACTCAAGGAATGGGGCGAGAGCATGGCCGAGCGTCCCGGTAAGAGCCTAGTCACTCAATCCTTCATTCCCTCGTTGACGCGACACTCAGAGCATGTGAAGAGAACGCGTCAGGGAATGCTGGCCGCTGCGACGCAAGTTCAATCCGCAGAGTACCTCAAACCCCTCTTCAAGTTAATCCGATCGAGGGTGTGTCCGTCTCACTTAGGAATTTTGTTCTCCCTGCCGTGCATTAACAGCAGTAACCCCAGTCCCTCCCGGATGTCATGCTACCCCGTTTGGCAGAGATCGTGCATCATATGCAAAAACGTCAGTACCAACGAGCCAACGACGCGTATCTCCGTCTCTCGATTGGCAATGCCCCTTGGCCAATTGGAGTTACCATGGTTGGGTAGGTCCACTTTTACCTTGGCGTGGTTTCAAAGTTTCTTGAAATGCTGATCCATGATTTCCTTTACTTCTTTGGTGTTACATAGTATCCACGAGCGATCCGCCCGCGAAAAGATTTCTTCAGACCAGGTGGCTCACGTATTGAATGATGAAGTCAGCCGAAAGTACATCCAGAGTTTGAAACGGTCAGTGTGCCCTCCCACCCCCATCTGACAATCAAAACACATGTTGATTGCTTACCGAACGTCAGGCTCCTGACATTCTCACAGACAAAATATCCCCCAGATGACGTGTCGCAACTGATGGGGTGACCCCACACCGGCTTGCCGTCACCGCGTCACCTGTCTTTTTACTTTTCTTGCGATCAGATTTCTCTCGCTTCCATTGGTACGAAGCTCGGTGCGAACACCGCGTGTAATTCTACTTGATCAGACCATTTGATACGTCTGTTTATGGTATGACATGGCCTTACATCTTTAATGCTGTTCCACCTATCGTATTCCAAACTTACGAAAATGATCCATCATGTCACCCTGGTTGCTTCGCCTTCTTTCCCTTTTTCTTTGGTGTATTTCTATCACGTGGATCTGCCAATGCATGGCCTTCGCGGTTGACATGTTCGAACAGTTTAGTCCTGCTGTCAAACGTCTCGCCGCAAACGTTGCACTGTATATCGAGATGATGAGTTGACAATAAAATGCATGTCGAATAACAACCGAATGGGGGCAGTGCCACCCTAGAAAGCCCGATACGGAGGAAGTACAGTGTACAAGGAGGGTGCGAATTGAATGAAGCTAATGTCAAGAAACTCACCGCGCTGACGCTCTTCGCTTCACTCTCGCGAGTTTTCTTCGCCGCCTCACGGGCTCTGCGCTTCTCTCGTTTTGATAAAGGCTCCTCTTTCGTGAAGTTTTCTGCGCCACCACCTTCCTTCACAGGTACTTCATCGTCTTCGCGCCCCGCATGGTGCGGATTCTCCTCGGAAGATTTAAGTCCCCCACCAACCTGTTGACGAGAGAAGAACCCCATGCGGTGCGTGTGCGTTCTTTCTGGGACGATTTAGGGATCGGAGGAGGCGATGGGGTACGGACTTTTTTGTCACTCCGCTGCTGTTGTGTGCCGAGATGCAAAGACGACAGATCTGCTTCTGTAGTATCCACTTCTTTGGGTGTAGCCGCAGATGTGCCGCGGTCAGGGGTCGCCTCCGGCGGATCTGAATCTCCAGAGGAATCGACTATAGAATTGACGCCCGCTGTGCCTTGTCCCACTTCATCATCACGCTGATGAAACCTCACATCCGTATCAGCAAGTTTATCATCATAGCTTTGTCCTAGCTCCAACTCTTGTTCCTCATCTTGCATTTCGCGTTTCAACTGTTCCACGGCCCGGAGGTGCTTCTTGCTCCTCTCGTGGCCGTTCCACGCGGCTTCACTTCTAAAAGTTTTGTTGCAAGCGATGCATTCCCATTCTTCATCCTCGGAGCCTTCCGCGCGGGCCCATTCTAGGTCTGCTGCGGCGTCACTCGTCTCGGCAACTTTCTGCCAGTCTTGTGCAACAAAGGTAGATTTCGGCGCAGTCTTCCTCGGGGTCACAGATCCCGAGGCCGGCGTAGGGGAAGCATGCCCGGGAGGCTGGGCCTGGCGTGCGATGTATGCCTTGTATCGCGGATCACGCTTACGCATGAACATCACGAGAGTCTAACGAGTTCGGTTACTAAAACGCGACTGGCGGTCGATCGTCGTTACATACCCTGACTGTTTCGTTATATTCCTTGCGTGCGGCTTCCCTGGCCTTTTTATTGTCCTTCTCCATCAGCCTAGACTCGTGTCGCGTGAGAAAGGTGTTGATCGAATCATAAACAACAACTTGCCTACCTACCTACGTACATGGCGATCGGGTGCTTCCAAAATGTTCCACTGGTCAAACCAGGTGAAATCCTTGGCCGTAGCGAAGTTGAGCCAGAAGTTATAGAACAGCCGCGCTGCCTCGGAGGGCCGTTCCTTGGATTGCGCGGCCCAACCCCACGTCGCATAGCCGAAAGACGGGAACTCCGCCTCGGCATAGTGAAGTTCATCACTCGCGAGCCGATCAAACAGATTCCGGTAGATGGTGAAGAAGTTCTGTCGAATAGGAAATCAGGATGTCTTCTAGTATCATAGTATCCAATAGCAGCCGCACGTTTTCTTCATCTCCGAAGCCTGACCATATGGAAGGGTCCAGGAAGGCCTGGATGTGGCGAACAGTGAGACCACGATCACGCGCACGCGAAGGAGCAGTGCCCTTCTTGATGTCATTGACGACCGTCTCAGCGTCTGGCTCTGGAGCGAGACTCGATCGATGGGAGTCATACCAGGCACGCTCCTGACGATATTGCAGAGATGATGAGAATAGGATGAAACACTATCGGCGTATGCTCGCCTGCTCGTCGCTCAGGACCTGTCAAAAAAAATCGCGTTGGATTTCGGACGAGTGTGGATGCAACACCCATCGCCATGTGCTTTGGGCAAGTAAAATGATACAAATAGCGCGTACCTCATACGCTTGCTGTAACGTAGCGAAGCGTCGCGTTGCGCCTTCCGGGTCCTCGTGGTTCTTGTCGGGATGATGAATGAGCGCGAGACGTCGGAACGAACGCTGTAACGATGATCAGCTTTCATTGCGCCGGCAACGAATCATCATCATCATCATCTTCCATTACGGCCACAGAAAAGCGACCCGACACACCAAAAAAAAAAAAGACAACGTGATCGCCTCCCTGCTGTAATGGCGAGAAACTCACCCTGATCTCATCGGCGGTCGCGTTCTCGTCAACCTCGAGGATCGTGTAGTAATCGTCTTGAGGGATTCCGTCGTTGTCGGCTTCCTGTTGTGATCTCGATTCCTGAGCACCCATGATAACTGAGTTGCTCTGTCACCCCCCCCGCAGCACCGGAGGTAGAGAGAGCAACAAGGATGGATACAACCCCGCGGGTTGCACAAACAGATCAGAAGGCTCGACGACTCTGTCCTCCTTCATTTTCTCAATCCCGGCCCGCCATCCCGATCACCAATCACGTGTTACAGCGCGACTCCATTTCAAATTTAATTTTACAAGGTAATTCGTTCCAACTATCAAGTGGCACGAATCACGAACGATCGCAATAGTGCTCGCTGTCCCCCCCTCTCTTTTTTTTTTCCAAAAAAAAAAGGATTAAAAGTAACAGCAACAACAACAATGTCCTCCATTTTCGGCGGCGGCAGCTCAACTTCATCTGCCGATTCTTCCAAAGGTAAATTTCGTCCTAGTTTCTGAACATATTTTTTCCCGTGTTGCGCCATTCTCTGCTCTGGAGGAGGGGAAAAAAAAAAGAAAAAACGCAGTAGTAACCCTTATACTTATTATATTTCCCATATGACGACGCAGATCTCAACTCACGCAAGGAGGCAGTCATGTCCTCCGTTCGCAATGAGCTTGCCCTTGTGAATGCCCAGGAGCTCATCAACGTTCGGTGTTTATTCTTCTTCCTATTTCCAACCGTTGCCTAGACATATAATGATGCGGCGTTTGTTTTGAACCAAACAGAAAACAAACGACAAGTGCTTTGCAAAATGTGTGACTAAACCATCCACCTCTCTTTCTAGCTCAGAAGAGGTGCGAATGCATTCTACTTTTCTTGGCATGAACATTCCTTTTAGGCTAAAACCGCTCCTTCCTAAACTTTTTTTATTATTATCTTCGCGCTCGGGTTTTCGCGTGCGTTCTGTCACAGACTTGTCTATCCCGCTGCTTTGACCGGTACATGGATGCCTGTAAGAGATGCCCCTGTGGCAACATTCCTTCTATACATCCAACTTAAAAACTGACAGATCAATTATACTAGTCAATATCGTTAGCCGGACTTATACGGCACGTCTGGCCAAAGAACGCTTGGAAGGTCAGCTCTGAACGGCTGGATCCCCTGTAGTGTACGAGAACCTGCCTACTACTACATACGATCCTTATGTGGTTGTGTCGCGTACTGTCTAAGCGAGCGAATCGGTCGGAGGTGCCGATCTTTGGTTCTTTCGGTACATGAATTATTTTTTTTTGTAGTAGGGGGCAATATCCAAATGGAGATTTCTGAGTTGATTCTTTCACATCATTTTTTCGATCAAGACGTGCGCCCACCGAAAAAAAAAAACTCAACCGCCGACGGCCAAGGACACTGAAACATAGGACAGTGATGGTGGTGGTAAACGGTAAAACAGTTCCTAGTAATTCTGCTGACTCATGGATAAGTAAAGATCGAAAGGATACAAACATTGTGGTAAGTGTGCAAAGAAATCGGAATAAATGTAGGTATGATAATAGTTCTGGACAGTGCTGCGAAACAGGTGGTATGTGTAGATAGATGCCCTCATTATGTATCATAGTAACAAAAGATAGGCGATAAAACGAAACAATACATTAAGACAACAAAATCCGAGGCGTGCAGGGGCACCTGATCGCAGAACCCGGAACTACGCGTCCGAAGAAAGCTTATTCGCCATGCTGCCCGTTGGTATCAAAGCCGTTGCCAAAAGGTAGCGGCACAGGCATCGCCGGCGGTTTAAACATCTGGGCCGACTGATGTGAAGGGAACTGTTGTTGCTGGGTAAATGATGACTGGGGAGGTGTCGGCGCGAGTTCAAAATGAGAGTGAGATGGGGGCGCAGATGCAGGTGGTGCGGGTATAGAGAATCCTTGGCCCTGTCCGATGTACGGCGATTGCCCAGAGGTGGACACATGAGCATAGTTACCAAGGTGGGACTGGGGCCGTTGGACCGGGACTTCGATGGGGTATAGGGAAACAGTAGAATAGCTAGATGAAGACGAAGCAGCTGACAGGGGGAAAGTTGAAAAGGCGCTTGGTGGCGACGACTCCGATGTGCTATCTGGAAGAGTGAGGTGGGAACGCGGTGAATTTCCAAGGTTGTCGCCAAATGTGCTGGTATCCGATTGCGCGCTGAGCGGCACATAGATGCTAGGGTAGTTGTAGCGTTGTTGTTTTGGTGCCCCGGCTATTAGGCTATCTCGCCCGGTGGTCTCAAGGCCACCTCCGCCGAACGGTGGACGGTAGCCTTGGGGGTCGCCCATGAGACTGGGAGACAGAGCAACAGAGTTGTGATCCATAGAATGTGCCGAGGAAAGCTCTGGCCGCACGTAAGGGGGACAACGCAAGCGTATATCCGAACCAGGGGTCGCCTGAAAATTTCGGAGGACGTACGCAAGCTGCACGGCAGAGCCGACCAGATCGTGGCGGAGAATTTTCGTGGCCTGCATACCCTCAGTCCAGTCGGCACATCGCTTCCAGGTGCGCATGGCGGGACCACCGGCGGGATCTGGCACAATGTCCTCCAGATAGAAAAGTGGGGGTTGGGAGAGGAAGAATGAAGCAAGAGCAGAGCCAGGCGCCGCACTAACAAACTCTGTATCGACAACGATGCCGAAGGGTATCTCCATTTTGAAGCCATAGCCCGACGAGTGTATGAACCAGATAAGACAATTCCGAGACTCGCAGATGTACGCGACAAGGTCGTGTTTACTGATCTGCGAGGCCATTCGACGCCACGTTCCAATGGTGAGGTCTGTGCAGGGTATAATGGTAACGGCTGTATATTGTCCAAGGGATCTTCAGTACCTCCCCACGCTAGTGGTATATGAATGAACTCACGCTCGTTCTCATGGATGATACGGTGCAAGTCGCATCGTAGCCAGGAAGTAAATCGATGACGCTGTGGGTGGAGCAGAATCTGTTCTCCCTTTTCCTTTCCCATTGAGCAACTTTGCTTTTGCGCGTCTACGCCACCGCGACCGCCGAATTCAACAATGGGTACCGCTGACAGTAGGGCGAAGATAACTTACCTATTCTGGAACCAGATCTGAGTCTGACGCTCCTGCATACCGAGCAGCTCACTAATTTCTCTCCTTCGTGTTGCCGTCGGACTCCTGTCCATGTTAAAAAATCGCTCCAGATGAACGAGCTGATCCGGTGTAACACGAGACCGCTTTCGCTTCTCCCTCTCGGCACCTGTACTCCTACTGCCGCTCACAACGGCTCGACGCTGGCCGACATCAGGTGAAGGTGTGGCTTCAGCTTCCACGCTAGGGGACAATGCACGGTTGCTCCCAGATTCTGGCAACGTCTCGGGAGACTTTGTGACGGACTCAGACTGAGGGGAGGACATGGGCGACTCTGTCGGGGGGAATTCGGGTTCTTCACGGGAGACCTGTCTTAGGGAAGAGAAATCAGGTGCAGAGATGTGAAGAGTGTGGTTGCTGAGGTGCTCGTCCCTGGCTGTATGACAGTGAGGAGTCACATTGTCAATGGGTGCTAATGGTACCGAAATGCGCCCAGCACTCACGTTCCATGATAGGGAAATCCCAAGTTGGCTTATGGGTAACTAGGGTCACCGCCAGGTTGACTAGTTGGGACGGGGGGGGAAGGGACAAGGGTGGGGGGGAAAGAGATCAACGAAGGTTGAAGTAAGCCTCCGGTTTAAGCTGGACAGAAAGAGTGGAGTGGAGAGGCTCGCTGATGCTGGCTTTAGATGGCGCGGTGCCAGCCGGGTGGGTCAGGTCAGGTCGGGATGGGTGTGCGAAACCGATGATCGGGTATGGGATTGGATCTCGATCAGATGACTTGCAACCAAGGAATAAAAAAAAAGACAAGAGAGTAGCAGCAGGACCAATTGGGGGAGGGGGGGGAGACAGTGACAGCGGAACGGGTGAGTTTTGTACTCTCGTGAAAAGGCGAGGAAGGATGATAAAGGTGCCAGGTGGGGATAAAGACCCTCAGGCTCCGACTTTACGGAATGAGAAGGGCGCAAGGGCACGGTCCCACGGAGCCTGTTGCGGGCAGAGGAAGAGAAGCGTCATGGTCGGGAGCTTGAGAAGGTTAGCCGCTGTAGCCAGCAGTTCGATCTCGTTTCTTCAGGAACGGAGGTCGGGTTTGGCGCTCGGCTGGCAAGGGAACGCACGCGTTTCACCATCACTGAGCGCGGGTACAGTCAGTTTGACCACTCAAGTGGACTGCGGTGTCAGCGGGGGAACCACGAGCCCGACCGACCGATCACAAGCGTTGTGACCTGGAGAGTCCGCTGGTCCGAGGAGTGAGGACTACGGGATAGATCTCATGACTCGGGTGGAAAGCCGGCCGCACGATGAGATTTTTTTTTTTTTTTCGCTTTTTTCATTCATTCTTAGGACGGACGATGGGTGGGACCTTAGACGAGTTAACGGGCCCCGTTTTGAGGTGGGTTCCTGCGAGTGACAGCACTGCCGCAACGGGGGTAACGTCAGACGAGGTGAGAAAAGGAAGGACCCATGGGGTGGGATGAAATGCGTTGATGGCGCTCTTACGGACACTGTCGGACGTTCAGAGCGACGGTGCGACAGGAGAAAGGGCCTGGAACTTGGCAGGGAGGAACGGAGGAACCATAACGGGACAAAGAATGATTGTCGGGGTCGGGAAAGGGTCCGGGTCCGGGGTTGCTATGTATGTTGAGGGGGTCAGGCTGCCATCCTTCTGATCGCAGCGGCGGCGGCGAACCCCCAAATCCATTCTGCGCCGGCCTATATCCACGCTCTGGATGACCCTATTGTGGCGGTCCATGTGTGCTTGTAGCTCTGTTGGGCAGGGCAGCAAGACAGTCTATCATCTCACTTCCATTCTTTCTTGCTTTGCCTGCCTCACCTGACCTGGCCCAATACCCCCTTCTTTTTTACCGACAACCTTGTTGGCAGGAACCCTTGATCGTTATCCGGTTCGAACTCGTCTTCATCATGGTCCGAGTCCGCTCGTACTCCCCACCGGCTCCAACCGTCAGGCTTATGGAATAGAAGAAGTTATAGAACTGCGCTCTCTCTCTTTTCGCATGATTCTCGCATCACAACTCAAATCCTTCCATCACACAATGCTGATGTGCCCGAATCGGGAATACGGAAAAATAAAACAAAACAACAAATAAAATAATCGACAGTGTATACTTGCCTTATCGACAGTCCACAAACCTGTAAATGCCCGGCTATACTTACGAGGCCCGATAGACAGACAAAGACAGAAAAAGCAAGAAGAGATAGAGAGAACGGAAAATGGCTATCATACCACCCACTTACACATCCCCTGCTGGGGTGCAATTGCAAAGAACCTAGTATCGTGGCCGTTTTGAGTCCCGGTCGTCGTAACCTCCTGGGCCCTCTCGTTTGAGGTATCCTCGGTCTCCACCATACCCACCAGGACCACCGCCACCGGGGGGTCCGTAACCTGGCCCTCCAGGAGGACCATACCCACCTGGTCCACCAGGCCCACCACCAGGTCCAGGAGGACCTCCGTACCTGCCAGGAGGCGGGCCGTCGTTGAACCCTCCGCCTTGGTAGCCCAAGCCACCACCTCTACCCCTACAGTGAAACAAATAAGGTCAGACTAAACAAGACCCGCGTCATTCACGAGAGCACGAACCTATAGCCACCTCCACCTCTCGATGATCCAAAGTCATCCCGGCCTCCCCTGAAGCCACCGCCGCCTCCTCGGAATCCACCACCGCCTCGGTCTCCAAATCCTCCTCGGTCTCCGTATCCTCCTCCTCGCCCACCACCGAAACCACGTCCGCCTCCACGGAAGCCACCACGACCGCGGTCGAAGCCACCCCGGAAGCCGCCCCTGCTGCCGGTGCTGCTGGCTACATATGAAGGCTCGACAGGTTTGGGACGACCACCAAGGCCACCACCTAGGCGACGTGGTTTCCACCCACGCACAGTGCGTCCGCGCTCGACATCGACCAGGATCCGCTTCCCCATAACTTGTAGCCCGTCTGACTCCTTGTAAGCAGCTAAAATTGTTAAGCAGACGAAGTGAGTCGGCTGTGTTAGCGAGCATCCACCTGAAAAGTAAAAACAGCAGAGGTCTCAATAACCTTTCATGTCCCGTTCTCGCTCATAGACGATGAACGCATAGCCGCGACTACGTCCCTTCTTGTCCTTCACAATCCTGACCCGTTCAATTGTGCCATACATTTCAAATTCTCTGCGAAGGTCATTCTCCGTTGCGGTCTTGTGCTGTGGGTATTGATCAGTTATGGGTATTATAGCTGCGGAACTGAGACACACCAATCGGGAAATGAAAAGAGTTTTGTAAGGGTCGCCGACTGCTTGCGAGTCTTCCTGTGGTTTATCTAGAGTTGAAACTTTAGTGAGAGAGACCTTTGACGACGAGGAGATACACGTACATGAGTCCTTCGCTTTTTGGAATTCCTCAGCTCTCTTCTTTTTCCGGTCTTCGCGTCGTATTTGACGTTTTATCTCTTCTGCAAGAGTAAAGGTCGGTTCCTCCCCTTCCTCCATACCATCGGCGGTGCCGTTGACCAGGCCCGTCATGGCGCCTTCCTTCAGCAGAGCGAGAATGGTGCCAACACCGGAGACATTTTTTTTGGTGACACGATCGATATCCTTGTCGACGGGTCTTGTATATGCGAGAGGGGGCCGTGGAGCGAAAAGTTTGAGTAAATTGGGGGGTAGAAGGTGTGTACCGGGCATAGTGATGCGCTTGCCGTGGTATGTCGGGTGCCGCAGATAATTAAAGCGCAATAGCTAGGAAACGAGGATGCGCGCTGTACGAATACGACTGTGGGAAATAAGGGCACAACCACGACGCGTGGTCTGCCCGTCGCAGTCACAGCCAGCAAACAACCCACTGTCTGTTTTCAAACTCCGTCCGCCAACTCCCGGCTTGCTCTCGTCGCGTACCTGGGCCCGTCAACGGCTCGGAGCAAGGCTTTTGTTACCAATCTCTCGAGTCCCCCTCGTGGGCGATAGATTATGCTACCTGGCCTTTTGAGGAATGCCTCCAGATCCTCATCTCTACGTCTTTGGTCATACCGTACCCACCGTTATGCAGCACCCATCTTGGCGCGGACGCGGCATGCTTCAACGTCGATAAGCTCAAAACCGTTAGATTTCTCGTCTTTCTTCTTTCATAATGGCAAACGGACACAAGGGTTTGAACTGCCCTCTTCTGTGTCTCTGCATCGAACCGGCGCTCCACCACCACCACACCACCACCATCTCCACCACCGATCCCACTGGCATCATATCGGGCTGTTCCGGCTCTGACACCAACACGTCTTTTAGGAATATACGGTCAACTATCAAAGGCACGTCTTTCCGCCTTTAACGTCCTCGTCGCCATGTCCGGCGTAGCGCTCTGCCCGATTCCGACAACCGTTCCTGTACTACTCTCAACGGCACTAGGCACTGCACTCTGCAGCGCCTCAGCCAACACGCTCAACCAACTACAAGAAGTACCCTACGATGCCCA
This sequence comes from Russula griseocarnosa, assembly GCA_022884055.1. Classification (NCBI taxonomy): domain Eukaryota; kingdom Fungi; phylum Basidiomycota; class Agaricomycetes; order Russulales; family Russulaceae; genus Russula; species Russula griseocarnosa. The sequence continues at coordinate 57,962 of JAGKRU010000028.1, forward strand.
AATGGCACGCACGCGTGGACGTCCGCTCGTGCGGCGCGCCATCAGCCCAGCACATGCAGCCGCTTTCGCTGCAGCTACCGGTCTAGCGGGCCCCACGCTCCTATGGATGATGTGCAATCCACTGACGGCCCTTCTCGGCGCAGCAAACATCGCGCTCTACGCAGGTCCATACACCCGCATGAAACGTCGTACAATCTGGAATACCTGGGTCGGCGCCATCGTCGGTGCCGTCCCGCCCCTCATGGGCTGGACAGCCGTCGGCGGAGCCTTGTTCCCGAGTGCCGCCGCCGCAATGTACCCAATCTCGTTCCACTTTCCTTCAGTGCTGGCAGCAGCGTCAGACAATATCGTCCCCATCGCCAGCAGCAGCGGCGCAGTAGTACTGGACAACCCGCTCGCGCCCTGGGTGTTATTCGCGGTGATGTTCTCGTGGCAATTCCCTCACTTCAACTCTCTCGCACACTTTGTGCGTTCTGCATACGCCCAAGGTGGATACCGTATGCTTGCCGTGCTTGACCCTCGGAAGAACCGGCTCGTCGCACTCCGACACGTCATCCTTCTGACAGGCATCTGTTCCACACTTGTCCCGCTCTCCGGGCTTACAACGTGGTCATTTGCATTAACGAGCCTCGTGCCGAACGCGATCTGGCTCCGCGCCGCATGGCGCTTTAACAAATTTGGCAGCGATACTCACGCGCGCACCGTGTTCACACATTCACTCTGGTGGCTTCCCGTCGTTCTTGGGCTCATGATCTTCCACAAGAACAATGTAGACTGGCTGCAATGGATGGGATTTAGAGCCACAGAGGAGGAAGATATCGAAGGGACCACCGTACAAAAGTAGTTAATACCTGACAATCGTCCACATGTAATCTCATAAGGAATGGCATGAATTTTTTTCGTAGACTATGATTGCATGCGCATTCGCACACACCGACAAAGATGATGATGATGATGTGGAAAAATCCTTTCAGGTCTCCATGTCCACCGCCCCAACTTTCTTGCCCTTCGCCTTTGCAAGTTCGCGCTTCTGCTTGAGCATTCGTATCCGACTCTTCAATAGCGCAACGCGACCATAAGCATCCTCCTGCGCGCGTTCCTCCTCCATCAACCGATCCATGATGAGCTCCCGCTCATCCCGCTCCTTACGCCGACGTTCCAGCTCCTCCACAGGCACCCTCCGTCCACCCTCCTCCTCCTCAGCCCCAGCCCCAGCCCCCGCCTGAGCCTGAGCCTGAACAGTCTCGCCATCACCATCGACCGGTAAACCCTCGAATCTAGACACCACCAGCTCGGGCTCAGCAGCAATCGTAGCGCGAGCATACATCTCCTGTGGATCTACCTCCGCGTTTTCGTTTCCCCCCGCTGAGGGCCGTGACGACGACAACGACGACCGCTGCTGCTGCATATCGCGCTCGAACGCGTCCCATTCCATGTCGAACTGCGATTTCGGTGGTGCTGGTGGTGCTGGTGCTGCCGCCACCGTCCCGGCCGCTTTCGCGTTCTGGTCATCCATCTCGACGTCGTCGTCGTCGTCGTCGTCTTGTTGTGGCGGAGCGCGCGCAGGGTCGGAGAAGAAGTCCGCAGGAAATGCCAGTTGCGACGCGCCTGTACCTGTACCTGCGCCGGTGCCCGTACCTGTACTTCGCGGATGCGCATCCGGCGACTCGGACGAGCCATCAACAACAGTCGCGATCTCGCGCTCCACCGTTCGTTGCCTCTTCTTCCCCGTCGCCCCCAGTTCCCCACCGTCACCTTCACCTTCCCCATCTTCATCTTCCCCTTCCTCCGCTTTCCGTTTCGATACCGATACCGCGCCGGTGGTAGTAGTAGCTCGTCGTGCCTCCTTCTCCTTCTCCTGCTCCTCTTTAGCTCTCAAGTTAGCAGCCACGGCGACGCGATGCGCTTTACTCCCCAAATGACCCTCCCAAGCACTCGCAAACTTGATAGCAGCACCGCACGCCGTACAGCGCAACGCGCCATTCGAGCCATACGCGGCGTAAGGGTGGGTGATCCGAACTTCTTGGCGCTTTGCCTTGAGCAACGCTCGGACGTCCGCCATGAATACGAATTTCTGATATTCCCCCTTCAAGTTTCTTGTTCGGTTTCTTCCTTTGTCACGGTCTATTCTTTTTTTTTGTCGTTCGGTGTTTGTTGACTGTTGGGGGGGTTTGATGTGATCAGTTGGTTATTTGGTTTAGCGTCGGCTATTTCCCGTAGTGACTGGTGTGTTTTTGTGTATCGTACAAACGGATACGGATACAAGGTTGCAGGGGTTCGAGTCCCAATTGAGGGGGAGACGTGTACCAGAGAGTCGGAAAGTTTGGTTGAAATTATGCCGCCGGAGATGACTTTAATTGAAAAAGTGTAATGATGCCCTTGATACCGGCTTAAGGCGGTCTGGCAGGAGGCGCGCACTGTCAAGGATGGATCTCAGGGAGAGATCGTGGATGAACAGAAAGAAACTAGGGTGCTGTACTGTATCGTGTTTTGTTGCAATCAACACCCGGCGCTGAATAAGCAAACAGTCACGACGGCGCAGTTTTCATGGAAAGTATCGTGGAAAGCGAAGCATAGTGGTAAATATAAACATTTTCTACGAGGTTCTTTGTTCGGGAATCCAACCGATCTATTAAGTTACCAGGCCGCCCTTGTTCGCTCGCTCTCACGCCAACAGACTCATGCATGACATAGGAACCACCACAGCGCATTCCATTGACACCTCATAGAACCCACCCCACGGCCAACCCTCTCCGTCAGAAATACTGTAATGGGTTTAATTTTTATCCTTGAAGATTTTGTTGATGGCTTCCGTTGAGTATGATTTAGGACGTTCGAGGGCTGCAAGTACATGTCAATGACAATATAGCCCTCCACGTAGACATAAGTACGTACGAGCGCCGAGTGCGCGGTCCCAGATAAGCTGCGCAGCAACCCCAAACGCACGGGATACGCCGAAAAGGACAGTGTAGTACTGCATCTCCGTGAGACCATAGTAAGTAAGGAGCGCCCCGGAGTGCGCGTCCACATTAGGCCAGGGGTTCTTTGCCTTGCCAGCCTACCCATCACATGAGCAAGAAAACCTTAACGAAAAAAAATAGTCCCGTGGATACGCACCTCGAGCAGAATACCGGGGACGATGTTGTAGATCTGGCCTACAAGCTTGAAGAGTTTGTCATTCGGCAGATGTTTGAGCGCAAACTCGCGCTGTGCGACATAGCGCGGGTCTGTCTTGCGGAGCACTGCATGGCCATAGCCAGGAACAACCTGGCCACCCTTCAACGTGGACCAGACATATTCCTTGACTGCCTCGTCACTGGCATCTTCTCCGATCTTGGCCTGCATTTTTGTGAGCCATACGAGCACTTCCTGGTTCGCGAGGCCATGAAGAGGACCGGCAAGGCCGTTAAGTGCGGCCGCATATGAAAGGAAGGGATCCGAGAGCGCAGAACCGACGAGCTTTCCGGTGTGTGCAGAGACGTTACCACCCTCGTGATCGCTGGAGATAGAGTTCCATTAGCATCACAACACACTTGATCCAAGTCAGCAAGATTACCTGTGGATGGTAATGTAGAGCCTCATAAGCTCAACAAAGCCAGCGTTGTCACCAAAGCCGAGTAATGTGGAGAGATTGTGTGAGTAGTCTTTCTGCGCGTCAATCGGTGGGAGCTTTCCACGACCATAGACGTTGCGGTATATGCGGCCCGCGATATTAGGCAGTTTCGCAATCCTGCAATCACGCATTGCGTCAGGACACCGAGAAAATGGTTTCAATCTATGACTTACAGGTCCATCGAGTCGTCGAAAGTAGGGCCCCAGTATTCCTTCTTTGGGATACCCTCGGCATAAGCCTTGGAGAACGCGGAGTTGTGGTTCAGCTGCAAAAACGTACGTAAGTCTAAGTGAGACACTCAAAAAGCCTAAGTGAATGACGCCTGACGTACAGCAGTGACTGCTAAGCTGAACTGGCTCATCGGGTGCAAAGTGGGTGGGCACCTGTCGAGGATCTCCTCAACAAAGTCCGGAATCGCAGCGCGTGCGGCCCAGTCTTTCGAGAGCTCGGCGACTTGCTCAGACGTTGGGACTTCCCCGGTGACGAGGAGCCAAAAGAGCCCTCAGGAAGGGCTCTGAGCCACCTGCAGCCTTGGGAAGTAGCTGCTGAATCTCGGGGATGGTCTTGCCACGGAAGCGAATGCCCTCCTCTAAAAGTCGAATTTGCATCGGATACAAGCGTGGATAACGGTACGGGAAGCCTTACCAGGGTCAAGGACTGACCCTTCCCAGATCAAAGCGGGCAAACCGCGCATACCGCTGGCGACGTGGCAAGCCAAAAGATTAGACAGCGGCGCGTATGAAGGACAGTCGAACGCACCCATAGAGTTGGTCGACGAGAACGGGTCCGAAGGCCTTCTTCCCGTGTGCAGCGCGGGCCGCCTTGACCTATATGAGCGAGCGTCAACAGCGAATATTTGAGTTATTAGCGCATCACAGAGTTGTATCTCAATCTCAATGAAGCATGCGCACCTGCTCCTGAGCAGCAGGAATGAGTTCTGCCAGACGCTCCTTGAGCGTAGGCTGCTTTGGTGCAGTTGATAAGAGGCGGGCTGAAACTGCAGAGCGTAGGAAGGGCGAGCCCGTCTAGTCGAATATAAATATTTTTAGCAAATACAGCATGCGCATATTAGAGAGTACCTTTTTGAGGGATGCACGAAGGGCAGAAGTCATTTTGGAGGAGTGGGTCGAGTTGAAGGAGCGGAATAAGTGGTGGCTGCTCGGGAATATGCCATATTTATTCCATTTCGGCGTTGCGTGAGACGCCCGACGTTTTATTTTCTCGCTTGCCTCCGACTAGTTAACAATACCTCCGGTCCCCTACCCACACCGGGCAAAACGATGGGCAAACGGAAGAGAACAAAGGTCAAATCAGAGTCCACGAAAAGTGACGCGTCATCGCTCCTTCCCCAAGTAAGCACCGTCCTGTTCGCTGTTCGCCCTCGGCTGCACACCACCAGACGCTGTTCACATTTGCAGAAAAGACATTACAGGCAGCGCGCCCACGCGAATCCTTTCTCCGACCACAACCTCGAATACCCTGCTTCTCCGGATGAAGTGGACTGGGGCGCACGCTATCCCTCATTTGCTGGATCGGGAAAGATACCGGAGTTTGCGGATGTAGGATGCGGGTTTGGCGGCCTGCTCATCGCCCTGGCTCCCCTTTATCCCGACACGCTTATGCTAGGTACGCATACAAAATATCTCACGCCCTTTTTTTGGTTCGTGCGTTGAACCGACTGGCATTTCTTGAGGTCTCGAAATCCGCGTCCAAGTCTCGCAATATGTCGAAGATCGGATTGCTGCACTCCGGGCTGCCTCTTCGGCACCACCACTACCTCAGCCTTCCATCGCCGAATCGGGCCCCGCGGCTACCCCTGGTGGCTATCAAAACGTGTCGATTGTCCGCGCGAACGCCATGAAGTTTCTGCCGAATTACTTTTCGAAACATTCCCTGTCCGCGCTCTTCTTTCTTTTCCCGGACCCACACTTCAAGCTACGCAAGCACAAGGCACGCATCATCTCGCCGACTCTTTTGGCAGAGTATGCATATGTGTTGCGTCCGGGTGGCGTCGTGTATACCATAACGGACGTGAAAGATCTGGCCGAATGGATGAAGGCTCATCTGAGCGCGTTTCCCTTGTTTGAAAGCGTTGACACGGAGACACTCCGCGCTGAGGGTAAGGGACCGATCCTCGATGCGGTGTGGAATAGCACGGAAGAAGGAATGAAAGTTGAGCGAAAGAAGGGGGAGAAATGGCTATCGTGCTTTCGAAGAATAGAACTTGCGAGAGAAGTAGCAGCACCAACTCTGTAGCCAGTAAGCCCTCCTATGTGTGTTGGTAGCATCCTGTATTATGCCTGGAGACATCGCAAGTTATTCATCCTCTACCATAGCATCTTCTGCTGGATTCGGTTCCTTGAGTCCTTTGCTCATCCCATCCAGCAAGTCTTTTGTGCGCTGCCTTACCACCGCCCGCATCTCCTTATGGATCACCGGGCCCGCCTCGCCCGCCAACCTCAAGATCTCCTCAAACCGGTCGACATGCAACAGTGTCTCCATGCTCACCAACGTGAGACGACCCGACCGCGGCATACTCGCTACGGTCACATGCGGGAGGTCAGTCTCCTCCAGCGCGGTGAGGTCCAGCATGGGCGCGGCGGCATGCACACCACCCGTGACAGCGCAGACGTAGTCCGCGAGTGGCACGCCGGCATTGATCAGTGCCACGGTCGTCGCGTTGATCGAGGCCTGGAGCACTCCGCCGTCCTGCTGTAACACATGTACAAAGATATCGATCTGCGAACGCGGATACAGGCTCGTCTGTACCACCGGCTCGAACGTCGCCTTTGATCGTCGCCGCCAGCTCCAACACGCGCCTTCATTTTATTTTATTTAATTTTATATAATGGAGACTGAAATAACGAACGCACTTGTCACCGCGCCCGCGCCGTCGGCGGTCGTTCGCGCTGAATGGTGCTATAGTCGCCTCGACGTGTATGGAGGCTCGATTATGCAGTGTCTGTGCGCGCACGCGGGCCTCGCGCGGTCCAAATACGCTCACGAGGACCTCAGTGAGACCGTGCGCGACGCGGGCAGACCCATCGGCACCTGCCTGGGAGGTCGAGTCGAAGGTCATGTCGCGTAGCTCGTATTGCCGGCGGCCATCCGAGCGGAACCCGCCATCGTTTAGGATCTCGATGCGTGAGCCCTGTGGGAGATTGGGTCTGTCAAAGGCTCGTTGGGGAGAGGTGGGTCGTGGTATCTACCATAATATTGGTATTGGGACGCGTTATCTTTGGCACGTGTTGCGAGCCCACTGGCACCTCGGGCCGCCGCGCCGCCATTCACCCAGGCCAGGTACGGCCAACCCACTACCACTGGCACATGGGATGACAGGGCCATGTGTACTAGTACTACTTTAGTACCGTACAGGTCTGCTTCTGTCTCTGAATCCATTACATAAGATATACAGCCAGTGCTCTCAGCCTCTCAATCTCGAGTAAACAAAGAAAGGTTATTTTGATTATATGATTTCACTAATCTACACTCCTGCCAGATTAATAACGCGCCGAATCTTCGCTTTCCACTCCATCCGCCGCTACGTGACTTCATCCGCAAAGGCCATGGCCAGCCAACCAGATCCAGGGGTCATCACCTTGCCTAGGTCGCTCCTAGACACAGATTTCTACAAGGCTCGTACATCTGACACTGGCGATTGAGAGCACCTGATAACACAGCCATCATTTTACCAATAGCTCACTATGCAGCAGGCCGTGCTGCATCACTTCCCCGAGGCTCGAACAACGTACAAGGTTCTCCCATCGCGATGCCAACATATACTTCACCCGCCAGTGTTACGAACAATTCGTCGGGACTATACCTTGTGCGTACACATTCCCGCTTCTACTCCTATTTCTCTCTGTAGACATCCAAGAGGCCAGCATTCTCCACCTTATCTCTGACACCCGAGGAACGCACCTGGCTAGAAAACACGTGTCCCTATTTCAAGCCTTCGTACCTCGACTACCTTGCCGCCTATCGCTTCAAGCCGTCCCAGGTACAGGTATCCTTCGTACCGCGTGCACCAGACAGTGACGAAGGTCGCATCGAAATCGAAGCGTCCGGTCCTTGGGCAGAAGCGATCTTCTGGGAAGTGCCACTTTTGGCCACTCTAAGCGAGATCTATTTCAAGACAGTCGATAAAGATTGGGACTATGAAGGCCAAGCCGGTGCGTCCAACGTACAAGGATGTCTAGTTGTCGTGTGATTGACCGCCCGGTTGGTGACGAGGATACAGACCGCGCGTATGAGAAGGGTATCAAGCTGCTCGAGGCGGGCTGCGTGTTCAGCGAATACGGCACGCGTCGCAGGCGCTCGTATCATACTCATGACATTATAGTCAGCCAGCTAGTACGCGCACAGAAGGATTGTCCGGGAAGGGGGAAGCTTTCCGGAACAAGCAATGTCAGTTCTACTTCCATTACTTGGGCGTTCGTAACTGATCACGTTATGCAGGTGCACCTTGCACACAAGTACGGCATCAGTCCTTCCGGTACCATCGCACAGTAAGCATACATTTCAAAAGTCCCTTCTCCCTCGCAAGCTGATAATGCGATGGTTCCTTGCAGCGAATGGTTCATGGGGGTGAGGAGCGCCACTACACTGAGTTGTCGTGTGAAGATATTCATTGACTTCGAAAACAAAGTAGATCGGGGCCATGCGCGGATATGAACACGCCAATAACATCGCACTCGACCTCTGGGAAGAAGTCTACCCGAACGGACTAACACTCCTTGCGCTCACGGACACGTTTTCGACAAAAGCGTTTTTCCAGGTGCGTGCGAGGTTCTTTTCCCATCTCACATTGATCGGCTCCGCTCAAATTCCACCCGCTCACCACTGTATCCGGTGAAATAGAACTTTACCGCCGATGCTGAACGCGCCCGCCGCTGGGATGGCCTGCGGCAGGACTCAGGCGACCCATTCGTCTTTGCTCCACGTGCAAAGGAAGTCTACGAGCAACTAGGCATCCGCCCCAGCGAGAAACTGATCGTGTACTCTGATTGGCTCAATGTCGAAAAAGCAATTGCGTTGAAGAAGCAGTGCGATGAGCTTGGCGTCAATCGTGAGTTTCTTTTTTTTTTAAATTCCCCTTCATGAGGTCTCTAGCCGTGTGATTGATTCAAACGTGCAGCTGGCTTCGGTATTGGCACTTTTTTCACGAACGACTTCAGATCGTTGTCGAGTGGAGGCAAAGAGAAGAGCAAGACTCTCAACATTGTCATCAAAGTAGCGTCAATCAACGGCCTACCATGCATCAAGATCAGTGATGACTTGACCAAGGTAAGTTTCAGTTATATAATCGGGGGAGAATCGATTCACCCTCGTGTAGAACACCGGGGACTTGGAAACCTTGCAGAAGGTTAAAGACATTTTCGGTCTTCCCAAGTAGGACACTGTATTATTCCCATCCCATAGAATTCTTTGGTGCTTTCAAACACTTGCGCTCCGTCCTCAGTTTAGCTAGACTCTTGCACAACACATAGCGCTGGTCTTTCTCGCTTCCCGGCCTGCCATTGTTCCATTATCGCACAGAAAGGCGCTCGCGTCTTTGTAATGCCTCCTGGGAACGATGCTGAGAAGAACCCCCTCTACGCCATCTAGGAATGGTGGCTATGATATATGAAACCCGAATGGGCGTGCATCATCAGTGCATCATCCGCGCCCCGAGTGGGGGCGATCAGCGGTGTTTCGGATTTCGCCCTTGAGTTTAGGGATGGTGCGCCGATACGACTGCCGGAGTCTTGGCCGGAGTCAGTAGAGCCTTCGCAGTGATGATGGCCCCGAATCTTATCTGGAATTCTGGATGCTGATACCCCTTGAACCGCCTTTGTTCCCGTGGTAAAAGTTAAAGCGGCCGGTAAGCACCGCGGCGTGATCATTGGTAGCTAGCTTGGCTTCTAGCGTGTCGCCCAAAACCAAAAAGATTCTTCTGACGAAGCAGGGCCAAGGCGTTTCCCATGTTCATTCATGTCTCCAAAGTTCTGGTAGGATTCCACTCCACACGCGCAGCGCCTCGCTCGAGTCAACGCACCCCCAGAATCCTCTGACACTGACACTACGCCACCCGCATACAAGTTAAGTGTTGTTGGGGTCTCGTAGTGCTGCTGTAACGTGTTCCCCCTCCCTCCGTTTGTGTCATGATGATGATCAAGATGTCACCGCGGTTCACATGCTTGCTGTGGACCGCACCCGGACATTATTGGCGGGCCAGATACGTGGGCAATGAGATCATGAGACGTCCCACCGTGTGACTACAGTGCACACAAACAAAACCATAAGCAGGCGGTGACCTTGACTGACTGACTTCTCCGTCGCACGGTGGCACGGGTGCCTGATTTTGAAGCCAGTCCCGGGGAAAGAGGGGTAAACGCATGAAGCGAACGGGTACCGGTGCCATGGGATGGCAACGGAACATCATGATGGATCAGGTCAGGGACACTTGTACTGTACAAAGTTATCTCTGTGTGAGAAGTCATGATACTGTGCGTACCTTTTAGAGAGTCATAAGTGCGTAATAGTGCGTGTGTGTGTAGGTTTCGGGCCGAGGGAAGCCGTTCCTTTTTCCCACAGATTGATACGTATCCGGTCATCGTCATCGTTAAGCGTGTCCGGGTGCAGTACTAGCGTGCCACACAAAGTGCCTGATGTCAACCCCCAGGAGCAGCAATAACAGCAACAACAGCAACAGCAAACCAGCGGCAAAACGCGCATCTACAGCGCCAAACGCACTCGAGACATCTTCTAGAACAGAGCAGACACCCAGTACAGCTACAGCTACAGCTACAGCACCTGCAGCGGTGCCACTACCAGCATCATCACCACCACCTGCCGCCACCACCATCACCGATTCGCAATTCAAAGTCTACAAGCCGCCAGCGATCGCTGCGCCGCAAGGTCCGTAGCCCTTAACTACCCCATCTCCATCCTTCCATCCTCTATCGCGTTCGCAGAACTAGAGCTGATAACGGATTGATAAATAGCGGAGGAATTACCAGATGATTATTTCACGCCCACGATCACCGATCTTAAAGCTAGACAGCAACAACTACACGCTCGCGCCGTCGGGCTGAACAATGCGCCATTGTTGACGCGCGCGCAGCGCGAGGAACAAGCAAAGATGAAGCGCGATCGCTGGCCCAATGTACGTCGTACACTCTCCCTCCTTTTCCTCCTTCCTCTAGTCTCGGATAATGTAATCATATGGGCGATTTGGCGTTGGCGTTAAATAGACCACGATCAGGGTGTGCTTCCCCGACCGCACACAGCTTGAAAAGGTGTTCCCGTCGAGCAGCAAGATACGCGCCATATATGCGTTCGTGCGAGACTCGCTGCGCGAGGACGTCAAGCCTGTTAAATTCGTATTATGTATGTATACAGTAGGCGCGTCTGTCGGCTTATCCCATCCCATCCATCCTCTCTTCTCTCGAACCATTGGTCTGGAACTAACAATGTTTTGTTTCCCCGAAACCCGAAACCATTATTAGCGTCCAATCCACCACCGCGCGATCTGAAAGTCTCGGATCCTACCGTGCGCGATCTCACCCTGGGAGAACTGGGGCTCGCACCCTCTTCAATCCTACACTTCCGATTCGTCGAGGACGGACTAAACCGTGAGCGTGTCCTTTTCTTCGGTTCTTCGGTTCCTGCTTTCCCCTGTAGAGGAGGCTGTCCTATCCTGTCTGTCTTGTCCTGCCCTACCTTGCCGCGCCCCCTGAAAGTTTCGGTCTGGACTGATATCTCGTTCTTTGAAACGTCACCAGGTTCGGACTTGCCAGCGCCCTTGGCATCTGCGGTCCTGGAACATGCCGTCGATCTTCCAGCACCCTCGGGCTTCGATGGAAATCAGAAAAAGGAAGAAGCACCGCCGTCTACCGTATCGGCGTCTAGCTCCAACAGGGCGAGGGACACAGCCGGTGGGGATGTCAAAGTTCCCAAATGGCTCAAGCTGGGTTCCAGTAAGTCCCTATCGATGCGTCATTCCCCGTGTCTACATTGTAACTCTTCTTTGTTCAGAAAAAAAGTGACCCCTTACACCCAGATGGTATAATTAACTCCACCTTTACCCCCCCTTTCGAGAAACTGTCCTGTAGTAGCTCCCAGTTGTTGTACTCACTGCCGTAACACTGTCACATTAGATACGCCAGGTTGACTTCATCTGTCATCCTCTTAACTACGCCCACATGTATTTCCGTCGGTCAGATTGTCATCAGTAAACAGGAAACCCAGGGTCGGCGTCGCGGGACCACGCGCGCAGTCCGCCAACTAGATCTTTGATGACGGAAGTGGGGTCTGATCGTGCGCTTCTCAGGGCGTCCGCCGCAATCTGCGAGTCGTTCCCGAGCCGGCAAACCACGTAAGTCTCGGACTCTGGGGACACATAGTCACCCGGGTTGGCAACAAGGTTATAGAGCGGAACATCTATCGATTTGATGGGCTAGAGTGCTCGAATCCGAAGCTCCGATGAGAGAGGACGTACGGATGGACAATGGTAGGTGACAGATCCCAAATTCTGTTTTCGGTCGAACGTCCAGTATCCTAACCGCCTTCTTCGATTCTATGATGCCCCTGAGCTCCTGTACATCATCATCGTCATCACCGCGCGAAGTAGAAGTATGATATGATTATCAGTTTTTTTCTTGCCCCATTACGAGAGGGGTATAAGGGACTGAACCGGAGAGAACGGAGACGGAGAACATAAAACCCAACTCACGTTGGCGGTTATCCTCGATGCGGCATTACCGCTAGGGTTCAGACCCAATGTTTCCCAATCGGGCCTGGGACCTCCGCAGAACTGCACATAGTCGATTTCCTCGATCTTGCCCACCTTTTCACCCTCCGTTCCACACGCAGGGCAGGTAGCACGGCGCTTGCGAAGTTTGATGCTTCGGAAAGGCGGTACGCCCAGCGCGGCGTAGATCAACAAGGACGGTTGTTCATCTGCTAGTTTTCCCCAGAGAGAGAGAGAACAAGAATAAACCCCAGGAGCCTGAAAATTTTACTTCTTTTTGGGAAAAAACTTGCCGTGTAACCCGACGATGACCCTGATCGCCTCCAGTGCCTGCAAACTCCCGATGACACCCGTCACGGCACCCAAGATCCCAGTCTCCTCGCAGCTCGGCGTGGCCTCTGAGGAGGACGGAGGCCTCGGGAAGAGACAGCGGTAGCAGGGCCCCTCTGGCCCAAGGTTGTACGTACATAACTGTCCGTCGAATCTTTGCGCGGCGCCGCTCATGAGGGGTTTGCCCAGTAGGACGGCCGTGTCGGAGAGCAAGTACCGTGTCGCGGGGTTGTCGGTGCAATCCAAGATCACGTCGTAGGATTCAAGCAGCGCGCGGGCGTTCGCGGGTGTGAGCGCGTCCGCGACCGCGTTCACGTGGAGACGCGAGTTGATCCTGCGGGACGCATATCGCATCATGAGTACTGCTGCGTCAGACATATAGAGCAAATGGAGGAGGTGGGTAGGGATATTATTGATTGCTGACGACAGAACTGTTTAAGAGCGTAGGCGGCAGACTCTGCCTTGAGACTTCCCAGCCTAGATTCGGTGTGTAACGTCTGGCGTTGAAGGTTCGATAGCTCGATGACGTCGTGGTCAATAATCCCGATACGGCCTGCGTGCATAACATATATCATGTCCAAAGCGTTGGTCCTCGTCAGTCAGATTTGCAGAGCCCGCACGAGGAATAGTTAAACTACTTGCCGACACCGGCCGCGGCGAGGTATTGCAGAGCTGGACAGCCTAGTCCTCCGGCACCAACGACGACAACTGCGGCCTGCTGGAGCTTAAGCTGACCTGCGGGGGGTGGTGCATTAACACACACGAGGGGTTCAATCCGGTCATTGATGAATATAAAATGATTCGAGCGAGAGACAAACGCACCTGGTAACCCGATGCCATCGAGAATCATCTGCCTCCCATAGCGTTTGTAGTCGTCGAGATGATGAAGGCTGCTCGCGGCCATGGATGAATGATATTGTGGTTCGTGTTTGTGGTTCGAGTTCTTGATGGAACATCCAGACACGAGCGCGTTACTGTACCGAATTTTTTTTTTTCATCCGTCATCATGAGCTCAGCAGCCGTACAATACAATCCTCTACCCTCGGATATCCCAACCGCCACCCATGAAAGCGTTTTCCTCGTTCACAATCGTGCGTGTGCGATTCCCCTCTCCCACCCACTAAACGCTTAGGGTGGAACGAACACCTCTTGTTAACAAATCGTTTACTGGACATACTGTAAAACACAAAACTACACACAAACTACAGTTAGGAAGCCGCCAGTGCTACCATGGCCTGACATTGGCCATCTCGCCAAGTGGTCCGTTTCCTCGTTCAAGTTCGGCTTTGGACCTGAGTGCTTGCAAGATCAAGATTCCGAGACGTTCTGGCAGTCAGTCCCCTCCCATCCCATCCGCACCTTTTTGTTGTTCATCTTGCGGCTTCCTTTCCAACCTTCTACTCACTTACCTTTTTGCATGCACGCAGCTCCGATGGACCCCAGCCGCACTTTATAACTGTCGAGTTTCCACGAAAGATGGCAATTCAGGTACCGTAAACGCCCACCATCCATCTATCTATATACTCATTTCGTCCTGACCCCTCCCGTCTTCTCTCCTACCCACCGCACCACCCACATAAAACTCAATTTAGAAACTCTGCCTCCACCTCAGCTACAAACTCGACGACTCGTATACGCCCGCAGCGCTCTCCGTACGTGCAGGTACAAGCCCAGGTGACCTACAAGAAGTTCGCGCAGTGACGCTCGACCGTCCAGACGGATGGATCACATTCGATGTCTCTTCAGAACCAGGTGAAGACGGCGAGGGATTGTGCGTTTTTTTTTTGGCCCCCTCCCCTCCCCTCCTCACTTTACAACGCTCAACATTCACTTTTATTTTCAAAGCAAACCGATACATGCGTATATACTTCAAGTTATCGTCCTTGCGAACCATATGAACGGTAAAGATACGCATGTGCGTGGTATGCGAATTTTAGGTCCTATAGAGTGAGTTTGTCCCCCACAGAAGTGATGATCATCTTGCAATGCTGTGGATTGACTTCTTGTATTTTCTGTGTGCAGGGATCAGGCATCGTGGGATGACCCCTTCCCGTTCGTCGACCCAAAGTTCAAAATGTACGAACATATCCGATAGCACCCACAGCCTGCTCGCCCGCCACTATTTACCTCAAGAGTTCTTGTCTTGGACATTGTGTATTCCTAGTCTACTTTTAATGATATTATGAAGTTTGAAAGCCATTCCAGTCGTGAGACAAGCTGTGCTGTGGACCTTAAATCTCTCAGAGAAGATGCAGAGAGCCTCAACTACCAGAGTCAAGCTTCGACAACGCTTGACGTGAAGCATCGTTCAGACAAGACAGTTGATCACTGTCTTCAAAAAGGAAATGATCCAGGGTCCCAAGACAAAGATTATTAAAAGAAAAAGTGACTACCTACGTTTCTGTGTGATACAAAAACAACAGACCAAAAAAAGAGTACTACACCCTGGGGAAAAGGGGGGAAAAGGGTGATACAAATGGTGTGGAACGTGTCTACGGATGTCTAACACACCCCTATTATGCGCGTATACCAACAGAAAGAAAAGAAAAAACCGCGCAACACGTAAAAAAAAAGGTAATCCACCGTCCAGTCCACCATAAAAAAAGGGGGAGGGGGGGGAAGGAGAAGAGCCTACTATTTCACGGTGCTCTATGTTGTGGCGAAGGTTGCGGCTGTGGGCTTTGAGAAGAATAATAAGGTGGTACTAGACCACCAGCACCAACTCCTCCCCCGTTGCCGCCACCGCCACCGCCACTACCACTACCACCACCAACGACGACGGGAGGCACATAAGGATTTCCTCGCCAAGATCGGGATGATTGCATAGTGGCCGCAACGGAGGGGTTAGCCGTAGCCGTAGCTGTAGTCGCGTTCCCATTCTGCGCAGCATCAGCGGCAGCAGAAGTAGCAGCATAGGGCGCGGCGCCAGCGCCGGACATCGAAGAACGCTCTGCGCTCGGCGTGAGGTGGTGTGAAGATGATGACGGCGATGTCGATGATATCGTCTGGTAGTTGGTAGTAGTAGTCGTAGTCTGCGCATGCGTGGACCAGCTTGCGCCAGAACGTCCAGGTGCAGGAGACGAGGAGGAAGGGGATGCAGATGCTGGCGTGGGCCAAGATGTGCCATTCGAGTATATATGTGAAGGGTACTGTCAAAAAAAAAGTGTATCAGTTCTTATTAGCCATTTGAGAGCATACTGAAAGCTGAAACCGCGACTTGCCTGAGGAGTCGGGTACTGCGATAGCTTGGAAGAAGAGCCGTGCGTGCTGTAATGAGGTTGTGTGTACGGTGTCGGTGCTTGGGGAATCACTGGCTGCGAGTGCGACGGCGATGATGAATGCGATGAGAATCCGCGTTGCTGAGGTTGATAATGCGAGAACGTGATAGCCGTGTGATGTTGGTATGGCACTGGTCGAAGTTGTTGAGAAAGTGAAGGATGAGAATAATTTTGGCCGTAAGGAGGTTGACCAGCATAGCCAGATGTTTGGGTTGGGTAGTAAGGACTGGGAGTTCGGCCCGCGTCAAACGACGCAGCGGCAGATGAGGACGAGCCATTAAGGGCCTGCCTCGGCTTCATACTGCCATTTGCGACGATGCTCAAGCTACGGCCGCTCTGACAGTTACGACAGATAAACTCTTCCTTGTCCCAGTCACGCTTTGGACGACCCGCTTTGCGATCTGCCAAATCGTGACAAGCGATGTGCTGCCACTTTGAGCACTTGCCGCAACATAACAGGGGAGAACCATCATCCTGGAGTTTCCAAGTATGAGCGAAGCCATGCCTTGGCGAAATTTCGGCATATCTATTAACCTTGTTGACACCAGATCGTTGACAGATCTCGCAATCCAACATCCAATCTTCGCCCACTGGTGTCCGTGAACCACTTACGCTAGCAGAGGAACTTACCGCTGGTGCAGCGGCCTTTGTTCTCGGCCGTCCTGGCTTGGCCTTGGGAGTTTTGGCAGGAGTTTTGCGTTGTTGTGGGTCATCTCCGACGACGTCGATCGACGAGCTTGCATTCGTCCTGAGAGTGATGCAAATGTTAGCACGCACGTGCACATTCAAGAAATATCCCTCACTTTTCTTCTTCCTCTCCTGCCTGAGCTCTTCTCTCTCGCTCCTCCCTATCAAGCCGTCGTTTCTCCCGAGCTATCTCCCTCTTCATTCGCTCCTCCTCCTCTCTCTTCTGTCTTGCCTCTAGTCTCCGCGCGCGGCTGAGCTTCTCCTCTTCCTCAGCCTTTCTGAGCGCAGCCAACCGTGCTTCCTCCTTTTCGCTTTCTTTAATAGCGAGACGCGAGGAGCGTTTGCGTTGTGAAACGGCTTCCTCCAAATGTCGCTTCCGTTCTACCTCCTATTTTGTTTTTGTTCAGATCTAGGCCTTAGATTTGAGAGGGAGCGGCTTACCCGGAGCTCGGCAATGATCGCAGGGACTATGTGTTGGGAAAGCAATTTGTACAAGGCTTTCTCCGCG
Source organism: Russula griseocarnosa (assembly GCA_022884055.1). NCBI lineage: Eukaryota > Fungi > Basidiomycota > Agaricomycetes > Russulales > Russulaceae > Russula > Russula griseocarnosa. Next base: position 75,112 of record JAGKRU010000028.1, read on the forward strand.
TAATGCGTAGCACCCTCAAAGCGTTCACATATGTGTTCCCAATCATTCAAGGTGACACATATCTGCATACTCGTGCTGTCATCGAACCCGCCCACAATATGAGGGGAGAAAAAACGCACTGTCTCCCACTCGACAAAGTCCTCTGGCGGCCGCCACTCGGGCTCAATCTCTTCTTCAGGCTCAACCTCTTCAATAGGTTGCGCGATGTCCATAGAGTCTTCAACGACCAAAGTCCTACGCTTAGTTCGGTTCGTCTTTCTGCGACCACCACCGCCCTTCTTCCGAGCCTTCTTCGTGTTGGAATGAGACACAAGGATGGTCGCAGGCGGTGAAATTTCCGTCAGTTCCGTTAGTTCACTGACGTCGTCATCGTCACTTTCCAGCCCCGTCTTTGCTCGGTGAGCATCCGTGTCAGGATCAGGTACTGCCTCGGGTTCCGGCTCTGGTCTGAGATCAGGATCACTACGTTGGTCCATCTCTGCCTCGCCATCTAATCGCTCACTTCCAGAAGCACCACCGTCCTCCTCTGCTTCGCTGCGGTCGTTGAGCCACTCATCCGGGATCTCCTGCCACTCGTCATCACCCTGAGCCACGCCCCACAGACGTGCACTCATGCGCGTACCCATAGGGCGTCGTGGACTACTTCTGCGGGGCGGTGACGGTGACTGGACACGCTTGCCAGAGCGGCGACTCTCCAAAGCTGCTTGTCGCTGCAACTCTGCAAGCTCTTTAGCCTGGACGCTTAGCTTTGCACTAGCCTGCATCTTGGCTGCGCGAGGACCTCGGCTAGTGATAGGACCCAAGTCTTCAGATGAAGGCGGGGGACGGCGCGTGCGCGAAGAACGGGTCGTGGGGGTCTTGGGGGAGGCAACAAGGTTCATACTGGTGCTCGAACGCGCAGTAGTCACTGCCCTGCGCTTTTTCGGAGCTGGTGACATATCCGACTCGTCATCGGAGAGAATGGCCGGGCGTTTATGCTTTGGCTTGGTCGCTGCGCGTTTGCGTTTTGGGTTGCGAGGGGGTTTAGGGATGTCACGCTGGATCCAGAGGCGGTCGGCTAATGATAAGGGATTAACGAGGAAGGGAGACACAACCGCACGCTAAGTGAAACATACGCCCGATGAGCCAATACGCGTTGGCTTTGGAGTCGTAGCCAATTGGCTCAATCCGCTATTGCATGGGATTCGATGAGCAAAAGGAGAGATTTAAAGAGGAGGTGTACGTGCCCATTGAGCTGTCTCATCGTCATCCCTCATGATTGTCCTTATCCGATTTACATTATGAAACTGCCACTCTGTCAACAGATGTAACGAGTCCAGCTTTGTGAGCATCGGGAGCGAAAGCCAGTCTTTGCTCTCTTCCGCAGCCTCGGTGAGAGGGGCACTTTCGACGCTCATTGACTCGAGTTCCATCTCGTCCGGTTTCAACTCGGTGGAAAAATGAGCCGAGTGACCGGGCTTGACATCATGGTCGTCTGTCTCAGCAGCGTTGGCCTGTTGAGTATTTCCTAAGGTATGGCCCGAAGAGGGACCTGGAGTAGACACAGACTCTGGCTTGGGTTCTTCATCGTCAAGACCGGCGGGCGAGTCTGGCGCCGGGGTGGGGAGCTGAACGACGGGTTCTGGGCCTATTGGGTTGAGATCAGGATCGCGCTTCTTGTACTGCTTTCGCAAGGCTGTCTGCCAAGTGTCCAGCCTGAGAGGCCACAGAAATTTAGGGGGGGAGTAAAACACGTGCAAGAATGTACAAGACGCACGAAAGTTTTCGATCCTGCGTAGCCGCCACGAGTAAGCGATGCATTATTCGATGGATGACGATGGACGTAGAGCGCGTCAAATCGTCCTCGATGTCCTAGAAAAGGGTAAGTATATGTTGAGGGGCAGATATGACGCGGCCGGGGAGGGACAAGTCGCGAGAGGGGCGCGATTTGGAGAAGAAGGGAAAAAGGTGGCGTACGGTAATAGAAACGTCTGGCATTGCAAAGAGAGTGGAAAAGGTGTAGAAGAATTGGCTGAAGACAGCCCATTTCCACTGGCGCCTGAGAAGAGAGACCTGAGAGGCAAAGGGGTCATCTGATTGCGGGATGAGTGTGCCATCGGTGAGGGGAGTGGAAGTGGCGGGAGTGGCTAGGGCGGCAGCGCGACGAGGCATGGCTACTTTAGTAGGTGTCGACTTGACACGGATTCGGATTTAAATGAAAGAACTCCGCCAAAGAACCCAGGGTTTTTTTTGGGAGACAGTATAGAAGCGTCGAGACCCTCTATTGGGAAAATAATAACGAGAGGGACGTGCAGAAAAGTAGAGAGAAAGAGAGGAGAGTACGAGTAGGACGTCTGACACCGTGAGCGCGACCTCTTGCGGAGCCAGCCAGAGCCACCAACAGCCCTGCCCCGGCCCTCTCGGCTATTCCCGCTTTCCATTCTCCGACGCCTTCCTCAACGCTTCTTCGCTCGTCCCTTGGCCGATCGTGAGATCTTCCTCTTCAGTGGCGCCTGTCCTCTGTGTCCCTTGCGTTGACATCATCATCCCCATCAATCGACGGTCTCACTTACGTTGCGCCACTATCCCCCATCCCTGCCAGCTCTTTCCGACATAATGTAACTTTCATGTATGGTGTTTTCGCCAACCTTACACTATCAATTCTTTTCAGCACACTACCGACAGATACCGGCAGTTAGTGTGCTTACTTTTTGCTTCCTGCCAATGCCTCTGTGATCATCTTCATGCGATCACCCACACTTTCTTCTCCTTCCTCATTTTCATTTTCGGCTTGATCCTCCAGAGAACCTATTTCATTGTATTGAAACAAGCCCCCAAGTTGGAGGTGACCGTTTGGCATTCATCACAGCCATGTACTCCCTCTTTATGATCTCCACGACGGTAATCAGTCGTGGAATGGTGGTCGTAGATGCCGAAAATCCGCTCCCGGTCTCCTTTTTGATTCCATCGGTTGCTTGCGCCAACGGAGGTGCATTCTGAGGCTCATTGCCTTCACTCACAGGACCTCCCTCTCATTTTCTTTAGACTTTCCCTTCGTCGCGGCAGGGAGGGTGTGCAATACCAACGCTTTCTCCTCGTTCTCCTGAGCAGCGTATCCTTTAGTAGTTTAGAACTTGATAATTGAATGGATTTACGTACCTCGAAAAATTTGAGAGCGAATTCTACCCACGCGCGAATCTTGCCACCTTGAGTGATACGCATCTCATGAGATACTAATTCGGATGATTGTTCTGCCGCCATGGCTGTAGAGGTCGTGGGTGGTGCCAGATGTTTGTGTCGCAACAAAGATTTGCTTAGTGAATAACTGCGACGTGATGGAAAGGACGAGATAACAATGTTATTCCAGTAATCCTAGCATATGTCACAGTACAGGATACATATGAGGCAAATGGGAGGACTCAGGGAATGCGCACTAAGGATTGAAAAAAAAAAACAGCAACAAATGTGGCATGAGAACGAGAGCAATACATGACCAAAGCACCACCGATGGTGAGCACGCGCGAACATGAGGCGAAAGTTGAGCGCTGAGCGGCAGCGAAACGTTATGGAAATTGAAGGAAATTGAACATCATTATTCTTCATCAAGGTTATCCTTAGAATCAGTCTGAATCACTTCCCTCAATATCGGCTGATCCAGAGGCCCCAGCGCTGCTGCTGGCAGGCTTCGAGTGTCCTCTGGTTCCCAACTACCCACCAATCTTGTTTGAAGTAGATGATCGGCGGGCGTATGTAGATGCCGCGCACAAAAATGGGTTGATTCGCGCCCTCGATGCCTGTTGGGTGCGATGACACCAGGAACTGGTATGCATTAAAAAGACTGTAAGTGTCAAAAACATACTTTCGTGTGCAAGTGTGTGACCGATATCTTGCCTTGAGTGGTCCGCTGTGTGAGATGCCGGAGCTTGTGGACCACTGTCCCCATGGTGTGGCACCAGCAGCAGAGGCGATTTTGAACGATAAATTTTTGACGACTTCGGACGAAGTGTTGACGGCGATACAGTACATCGACGAAACGTCACGATTACGCAGCGTACCAAGTGGACCATAGTTTGCTTAACATCGACAAATGCTTTGTTCTATTTACAAGCTGAGTACTTTTGAAGGCTGGGATGATTGCTGGGTCCATCACGTCGTCAGGGACGAACTTGCCAAAACAGAGGGTGGGAGTAGTGCAGTGTGGGAGTGGTGAAGGGAGTGTTTGTCATTGTATCGATTCCGTGTGTCACAATCTGCTGGGTGTAGTGTTCACTCTGTG